>JAVHLV010000109.1:0-196322 GCA_036785495.1 Colletotrichum neosansevieriae | reverse complement strand
GTATTATTAATACTGTAATATACTGTGTTATATTATATAGTATATTATTAAGTATTATTATTTATTATATATTTTATAGGTCTTATTTATAAAGGGTTTTTGAGATATTTAAATAATATCTTATAAGATGAATATCTAGGAATATATTTAAATATACCTAAATACGGTCTAGTACTATTATATAATCCTTAGAAGGATTAGATATATATCTAGCATAATTATTAACTGGATAAGTTATATTAGGCCTAGTTTTTAAGGCTAAATATATTAAAGATCCTATTTCTTATTAATAGAAATTAATATCCTCTTTTATAGCTTATTCCTTATTTAATACTAAATATTTAGTATTTATATAAGGTATAAGTATAGGATATGATTTTGTTTTATTATACTTATATAATATTTTATAAGTATATTGCGTTTAATATATATATAAGGCTTTATTTTTCCAATCTATAGTAATCTTATTACTGAGAAATATAGTAAAAACCCCTAGCTTTTTAATCTTTATATACTTAGAAGTAGTATTATAGATATAATCTATAGTTTGTTAGTTTATAGCAATAGCTAATATATTATCTATATAATAAGCTATTATAGCTTTATAACTTCTAGTATTTAAGATAAATACAGCTTTATTATAAGGTGAAACTGTAAAGCCTGTTTTTAATAATACTTCTTTCAAGTATTTATACTATAATTAAGGGCTTTGTTTTAAACTATATAGGGCCTTTTTTAACTTATAAACTAAATTAGTCTATTTATTATTATAGTTATATAAGGCTTTTAATTTATTAGTTTTATTATTATAAATAAATCCAGTAGGTATTCTAATATAGATATCTTTATCTATATTAGTATGAATAAATACTAAAGTAATATTAAATTATTTAATAACCTAGCCTAAATTTATAGCTAGATTTAATAAAAATCTATAGCCTTTAGGCCTATAGGTAGTATTAAAGGTTTTAAGGTAATCTATATCTATATATTAATTATAGCTTTATACTACCTAGCAGGCTTTATACCTTATAGGTATATTTTCTGGATTATATTTTATTCTATAAACCTATCTCCCACCTAATATATAGGCGTTATGGTGTTTTATAGTATTTTTATTAATTATAGTCTAAGTATTTTATTTATATAAGTTGGATATCTCTTCTTCTATAGCCTGAATCTATTTAGATTTATTATCTAAACTTATAGCTTATTTATAGATTAAAGGTTTTAATAAAGTATTAATACTTAATATATATAAGGATTTTTCCTTATTATTATTATAAGTGGATAAAATCTCTTTTATTTCTGGACAGTTATTTATTATAAATAGTGTACTTTCTTTTTCTGCCTATAAATATTCTTTTCAATCCTCAGGTGATTTATAGGGGATTTGTATAGTAAATTTAGACTTTGTTATACTATTATTATTTTTAATAGTATTATTACTAGTTTTACTAGTATTATATTTATTATGATTTTTATCTTCTAGATTTAGACTTGGATTTTTATTCTAGTTATTAAAACCGCTTAGTTTATATAGATTATTATATATAGAAGTATTATCCTTATTATTTTAAGAAGATAAAAATATATTTTTATAGATTATTATATCTCTAATCTATAAGGCTTTCTTTTTAGATATATTATATACCTTATAGCTATTAGATCTATAATTAACTCGTATAGCTTTTATAGCTCTATTATCTAGTTTCTTAAGATATAGATCTTTATTCTTATAATAGTATATACTACTCTAAGTTTTAATATAAGTTATAATAGGTTTACTATTATTCTTAACTTTATAAGGGGTTTTATAATTTAGGCTTTTATAGAGAGTCCTGTTATATATATATATAGCAGCTAGAAAGGCTTCTCCCTATAAATAGTTTAGTAGATTTGCTAATTTAAGTATTAATCTTATTTTATTTACTATAGTATATATAATACGTTCTATAAACCTATTAGGTTTATATGTATAAGCAGGTGTAGTATTATGCTTTATTCTACTATTAATATATTCTTTATTAATAGTTTTATTATTAAATTTAATACCTCTATTAGTACTAAATTCTTTTATCTTAAATATAATAGTTTTATATTAATTTTTATATTTAATAAAAGATAGATAAACTTCTAATTCACTCTTAGTTTTTAATAATTTACTAAAAGCAAATCTAGAATTTTTATCTATAAATATAATAAAATATCTATAATTATTATAGATTATAAGTGTTATAGGTTTATAGATATCTATAGCTACCTTATATGAATAAGGATAATCTTTTAACCTATTATTAGATATTTTATTTACTTTATTAGTAAATTTACCTAAAATACAGACTTTATAAGTAATATTGTTTACTTTTAATATATTATCTATTATTATTTTATCCTTATATAGCTATTTTAAAGCTTATATACTAATATAGCCTAATCTTTTATGCTATAATAGAGCTTTTTATTCTACTATTTCTAAAGGACTTTTCTTATATAATTTATCTTCTTAGGTATTTATATCTTATAATAACTTATTATCTTAAATAGTTATTTTTTTTTAATCTTTATTATCTATACTATTTAATATAGTATTAGTTAAGTATAAAGAAGGATCTTTTATTACTTTAGTATTAAAGTAATATAGGTTATTCTTTTTACCCCCTTTAACTAATAATATATTATTAATTATATAATATAATAAAGGAGTGCTTTTCTAAACTATACAAGTAATAGCTTATTTATCTAGTTAGGATTAACTTAGAAGATTAATATCTAAGTTTAGTATATAAAAACAGTTATATAAAATAATAATTTTATTATTAAGAAGCTTTAATATAATATCTCTAGCTAAAGTAGCTAAAAGAGTGTTTACTTTTCTCTATTTAACTTATTTATTTATTTTATAAGTTTTATAAAAATAATCCTTATTATTAATAATATAAATTATAGTATCTATATTAAGATAAAACTTAATAATATTTAAATTATTCTGGAATATACTATTATTATTTTATATAATATCTTAGATTATATAACCTATTTTAGGTTTAGTATGCTTCTTATTATTATAAGGTAGGATTATATTTACATTTTTAAACTTAATATCTTCTTCTTCACTATTAATATCTATATTTAGATTTAATATAGAAGGGATTTAAATTATATTAACTTCTTTAGTATTATATAAGTGTGATAATTTAATAACTCTTTTATCTTATTCTTTATCTTTAACTAATAAAGCAGTTTTATTACTCTTTTTAGTTAGTTTACTTTTAAAAGAAGTAGATTTATAGATCTTTTTATCTAAACCTTTATTTTTAGGTTTAGATTTAGTTATATTATTAAAGGCTTATTTCTAATTATTTAGAGCCTTTTCTAGATATAAGAAAAAGCAGTTAACTTCTATATATTCTAGTTTTTTATAGTTTTTATAGAATAAACCCTTAGTCTTTTTCTAAAGTCTTTTAGTTTTATTCTTAGTCTTAATATAAATAATATTATTACTTATATCCTCTTTTCTTTTAGATTTATCTAATAAATTAGTAAATAAAGAGTTTAGAGTATAGACTTCTAGATCATTTCTTAGAGATTAAGTTATATTAGTTATAAAACCCTTATAACTTTTATCTAAGGAATTTAATATTTTAGCTATAATAATCTGCTTTAGTAAAGCTAGATCTTTATTAACTAGATTATTAGTTAACTCTTTAACTTTATTTAGAAAGGTGTCTAAGTTATCTATATTTTCTAAGGTTATATTAAAGAATTCTTTATAAATTATAAACTTATTACTGAATTCTTTAGGCTTATATAGTACTTTTAACTTAAGCTAAGCCTCAGAAGCTATATTACAGTCCTTTATAACCCTAAGAGAACTATTATTATATAATAATCTAATATAAGCTAAAGCTTTATTATTTATATTAAAATTAATTTATAATAATAGGATTTCTAAGTTAGTATTTATATCCTTACTTATAAATAGGGATTTAAATTGCAAAGCCTATATTAAATAGTTTTTACTACCTAAGAGTTTTTAAAAAGTTATCTTAGATACTTCTATTTTATATGTTAATAAACTAATTTAATAACTCCTTATAAACTTAGCTTTATATTACTTATATTTTAAAGTAGTTTTATTAATTTAGAATTAATTAATTTAAAACACTTTAAAAGTAGATTTCAAATATATCATTTTCACTTATTTATAGAATAGTTTTCTTAATTAAAACTAGTTTAATATATTTAAAAGAATAATTATTTAAAGTGAGAGTAGTTTTTAACCTCTTGCAGTATTTTTGTTTTATAACTAAATAACTAGTAAAAAGTTAATATATTTCCTCCTTTTTATACTTATTTTTATATATATCTTTTCGTATTTTTATTCACTTCAAAACTAGTCAAAATCAATAAGTTTAATTAAAAGGGTTTTTATTTAATTTAAGGGTACTTCGTTCGATTTAAGGGTACTTCTCGTTTATATTTAATAATAAGCCTTTAATTTAGGTATAATATTGCTTTATTTAGCTGTTTTAACTAGTTTAAACCAGTTAGATAGATAGAGTATTTTAAATAAGTAGTTAGTAGAGACTTTATTCAGTAAATAGGCCTCTATTATAGCAGAGGGCTTCCGAATCGGGTAATCTCAATAATTAAATAACTTCGGTAAAGTGATAGATTATCAGTAGAGGTTATTTAAGTAGAAAAATATCGTTATTAATTATAAAATCTCAGTTTCAGTATAGGTAGTAGAAGGTTATTCTCTTATATAAGAGATATTCTTATAAGAGATAGAAATATATAAATAGAGAAATAAATTGCTTTTAGGGGGGCCTATAAGCTATTCAGGTTATAATAAGCTAGGCTTATAACCTATAAGAACAGCTATAAAGGCTGCAGGAGAAGTAGAAAAGTTCCCAAAGTAGTATAAGTAGATTTCGGGCAATAAATAGTATATAAGGGTGACTTTTCAGGTTTATTATATGATATTCAGATAGAGGGAGAAATATAGATATAGAATAATATTAATATTAATAAATTCATAGATATCTAAGGCCTAGAAAAGCGGGAGAAAAGGAAGGTATATATAGATAATTTTAGTTCCTAAGGTCTTACAGCCCTTTAGGTCAGAATTAAACCTTATTTCCAAAAAGGGTAATAATAACGAAGTTTAAGGTTTAAGGTTTAGCTTCTAACGCTAGTTTTAACCTTAATTTTAACCTTAGTTTTAAGCTTAACTTTAACGTTTAGCTTAACTTTATTCTGAAACTTTATTATTCCAAATACTTTATTATTCCAAATACTCTGATTACGTAATATTAGTAATATAATATATATACTAAAAAACGCTATTTTCTATACGGATTTCAAATATATTATCCATTTTCCATACCTCTTATATTTATAAAGTTATAGCACTCTAAAGGTATAGTAATAATAATATATAAGTTCCTTTTATAGTAATAAGAAATAATATATTTCTTATAATAATATATACTAGCTATAATCTTTGCCTCCTTAGGCTTATACTTAGGCTTCTCTAGACTATTATTAGTATTTCTAAACTATATAGAAGTAATATTATAAATATACTAACAGGCTTCTCCTTATCCTTATCCTCTTCCTCCTTAATAGAGGGGGTATACTTATACTTATATATAGACTTCTTCTTAGAGGCCTTAGCCTCCTCTATTAGAAAGATATTATTAGCTTCTATAGTATTAAAAGGCCTTACTAAATAGTATTAGTTACTAGAGGGGCTATAGAATAGTAAAATAAAAAACTTATACTTATTAATCTTATTATTTTTAGCCTCCTCTTGCTTAGTAAGAGTAGCTAGCTACTCCTGCTCTATCTTCTTTTTAGCTTTATAGATTACCTTAGCCTTAGTAATATAGTTAGTAACTAGTGCTATAGATTATTTATACTTAGAAGCTATTTTTAATAATAGTATTAATAGGTATAGATAGTTCTATATAAAGATAAGTATTAGTAATAGTTAATAATATATATAATGATTTTTATATATATATAAAGGGTTAACTTATAATTATTATAGTGTTCTAAGTAGGAGAAGGAGGAAAAATTAAGGTAGAGGGTGGTATAAATAATAACTATACCTGCCTAGCTTCCTTTATAGATAGTTAAGCACTGCTAATAGGATTCTACTGCTTATCTAGATTATATCACTATTGCTTAAGTTATATATTACTTATTTATACTCTTTAAAGTACTTATAAGGGATATTTTTATTTATTTTATGCCTTTAAGGCTATTTATAACACTACTTTGTCTCTTTTATATATATTTGAAAATAGTTATAGCTATATATAATAACAGATTACTATATTAGTAATATTAGCTATATAGCTAGGGAGTGTATTATAATATAGTTTATAGCACTCTTAGCCTTATAAAGCTATAGTAGCTATATACTGTGGTGTATAATTATATAATTACGCACTGCAGACTATTTCACTATGCTTTCTGCATACACTAATCTATAGCTAAGATAGTTACTCTTTATAACTTGCCCTCACCCCTATCTATAGCTTATAATATTAGTTTATATATTAATAATACTAAATCTATTAGTAGTAGTTAAGGAGATTAGTAAGTATAGGTTAAATAAGGATTAATCTATCTTAAGCTTTTCTCTATAATACTTACTATAAATTACTCACTAATAGGTTCTAGCTTCTATAATACTATATAGAGGTTTAATAATCCTTATAATCTAATTCTTAGAGTATTTACTTTAAATTTTGCTTAGGAGGTTTATTAATATTATTTTATTAAGCTCTACTTAGGATTAGATATATACTTGTATAGTATCTCTAAGCTATATAATAAGTCCCTCTACTATAAGGGATAGTACTAAAGTGAGAAGTAGTTATTAACTTACTCTTTAAATTATTAGTAATTATATAAAAATTAAAGTCTTATTATTATTATTATAATCCTAAATAATAAGCCTTAATTTTTTATAAAGTTAGTTAGTCTCTTTTCCTTTAACTTTATAAACTATATAGAATTTAAAAATCTAGGTTTTATTATAAATAGTAATATTATAGAGGATAATTTTAAAAATACTATATTTCTAAAGTGTAGTTATTTTAGCTATTATAGAAGTAGAGAAAGGTTCTCTTAGTATTATAATAATACTCTCTTTATATAGGTAGATAGTGAGATTATAATCTAAATGCTTTTTTACTATTAGGAATATTATAGTATTACTAATCTCTTAGCTAAGGGCTTTTGCTATATTAATAATAAAAATAGTATTAATTATAGTATCCTCTTTTCTATTTTAGTCTATAAAGTAGTTATTTCTTTATATTAGATCTATAGTAGGTATTATAATAGCTTCTATATAGTTCTTTTATAGTTTGCTCCTCTTATATAAAGATAGAATTTTTAGTAATATTAGTATTAGTATTAATATAGTGTTATTCTTATCTAGCTTTTCTATTCTTTTAGTATTCTAGTCTAGAAAGTTTCTTAGCATATTATTATTATTATTTTTATTAGTATTATTAATATTACTAGTATTATACTATAAGTAGATAATAGTTAATTAGAAGGTCTAAGGTTTATATAGGAGGTTAAGTATATAGATTTTACTATTAATAGTAAGGAGTTTATATAGTTCTTACTATTTCTTCTTTTTATAGTAAATATATATAATATTGCAATGCGGTTTACAGCACTCTTAGCCTTATAAGGCTGCAGTAGCTATACACTATAGTATGTAATTATATAATTACATACTGCAGACTATTTTACTATGCTTTCTATATATACTAATCTATAGCTAAGATAGTTACTTCTTATAACTTACTCTTACTCCTACTTATAGCTTATAATAGTTATAAGCCTAGCTCTATAGCTTATAAATACCTCTCTAACCTCTCTAAGTCTAGGAAAGAGCAAGCAGCTTTTCTCCTATTATCTTTTACCTATTTAAAATAACCTTATAATACTTAAAAACCTTTTTAAAGTAACCTTATAATAATAGCTGCACACTCTTTAATAACTTTCTTTCTAGAAATAAGGCTTTAGGGCTCTGCTAACTAGCCTTATTAGTATCTTAACTTATACTTATCTATATAGAGTAAGGGTATTTAGAAGTATCTTAATCTTAATAGCTCTAATACTAGGAAGCTTTCTAATACTCTTAAGAGCACTCTAACTATTTAGAAGTTTATAGATAAGTATAATAACTACCTCTAAGCTAAGTATAAAGCTAATCTTAGTAAGTATAAAGCAGCCCTCTATAAGTAGAAAGCTAAGAAGAATCCCTCTTAGATACTCTATAAGACTACTAAATATAATAACTCTATTAATATTATTAAGAGTAAGAAGTTTAATACTTTTTAATAAACTAGTAGAGCAGGTCTTACTACTTCTAAGCTTATAAAGCTAACCCCACTAACCCCTATTAAGTATAAGGATATCTAAGATAAGTAGAGTAATATACTTAAATATCTCTCTACTAATAGTATAAACCTCTTATTATAGATCACCTTATACTATAACTATTAGGTACTTATCTATTAGACTATTAATATAGTTTACTTTAAGGTAGCAGAGATAAAGCTTAATAATAAGAATAATAAGTTTTAGATTAACCTTTAAAATATACTCTGCCTTCTTAAATAGTAACTTACCTGCTCTAATAATAGTATATAGAAATAAGTATATTAAGATTATAAAGATATTCTAAAATATACTAAGCATATTACTTAGCCTGCTAAGTAGTATAGAGAATAGTACTATCTCTATAAGCTAGCAGTAAGCTAGAATATTACTAATACTAAGAGAAGCTATAGTAGATATACTTTTTTTAAGATAATATACTATAAAATAGCTCCTACTTAGGCCTAGAACCAGCTAGATTTAATTACCTAAGTAGAAGAGATTAGAATACCTTACCTCTTACTTAAAGAGCTTAGAATTATCCTTACTATAAAGATCTATAGTAAGCTAGCTTCTACTAAGGGTTCTAGTAGATTACTCAGAATATATACTACCCTTATAGGCTGCTCTAACTTAGAGGATCTACCTTAAGCCTTATAGACTACTTTAGATACTTCTTTTCTAGTAGTAATACCTAATAAGATCCCTAGCTATTTCTATAAATAATACTATAAGTAGACTCTATAAGACTGCAGCTATATTTAATAGATATTTACAGACTTACTAAAAGATAGCTTTAAGGATTATAAGATATTAAAGGATAAAGTATAGTATATATAGGAGATAGTAATATCCCTATAATAGGGCTATATCTATAATAACCTTATATATATAGGGTAGATTATAAAGGAGTTTTAGAAGAGCAGTTAGTACTTATCTAACTATAGCTATAGTAGATACTATAGTAGCAGCTAGAGCAGGCATAGTAATAGAAGTAGCATTAGTAATAAAGAGTAACTTTTTAATAATATTTCCTACTATATTATTAACTAAAGCCTTCTTAAAGATAAAAGCTAAGTAATCTAAGTTTATTCTATAATATTTATATTCTTTAAGGAACTATATACTCTCTCTAATAGTATTATTTTAGATAATTATAGAGCTCTCTATATTATTAATAATAAGAGAAAGCTAGTTTCTAGCACCTTTATACACTTATATAATAATAAGGTAATTAAAGTTAGTAGTATAAGTATACTAATTATTAGGAGGGGCACTTAGATTATCTAGGATATATTTAAAGATACCTTAATAGGTGAAAAGAGCGCTCTAACCTTAAATAACATTACTATTATTAAAAATATATATACTAATATTATCTTAGAAGCACTCCTCTTTAAGATAGATATCTAGTATAACAGCTATAACTGCTCTCTATAGTTTAGTAAGCTAGGTAAATCTACTTATATAAAGTAGCTACTATATAAGAGTAACCTAGTTTTCTTTAAATATAACTCTATCTCTATCTATCTATCTAGTCTAAGTATTCCTATAAGCAGTATAGATATTATAGCTCTCTTAAATAACTAGAAGCTAATATACTCTTTATACTACTATATAGCTAAAAGGTTTAATAATATATAACTATAGCACCTCTAAGCTAGTTATCTAGGCTAGAGTGCTCTTAAACGCCTTATATATAATACTTAGGGGGTGAGAATTAAGACTCTATTATATATTTAATATAAATTCTATGCTTAAGTATATACTAAGTAAGTTATTTTATATAGTATATCTAAGACTAGATCTCTCTATCCCTACTACTATATAGCTTAGAACCTCTTTAACTACTAAAAGCTTAGCAAACTATATATCTAGATACTCCTTATTAAGGATAAGTATAGTAAAAGACTCTTTAAAATTCCCCTAGTCTTAAAAGAGTATAATAAAGTATTTAAGGTACTCTAGACGTTTAAATACTAGGTATAAAGATAGCAGAAACTTACTATCTATAAGATCTACTATAATATTAAGTATACTATTATTACTATATAAGGCTTTACTTAGTATAAATAATAGGTAGAGAAGCTTAGAATTAATCTTAAGCTCCTACTAATAAATACTAAGAAGCCTATAGATAGCAGAAAGCATACTAGCTTAGAAATTATTCTAAAAGCGCTTATAATACTAACTACTACTTATCTATCTAAGTACCTTATCTTAGAGGCTTAGAGAGCAGCAGTCTTTATCTTTAATATTAGCCTATATACTATAAATAACTAGTAAAGCCCTATTTAGATAGAACTTAAATAGTTTTAGAACCACTTCTAATAGTAGTAACTAGACTTTATACTTACTATATACTAAGATCTATATTTATACTAGAGAGACTTATATATCTATAGCTATAAAGCTTACTCCCTTAAAGGAAGTTATATAAAAGGTATTAGGAGATACTATTATAAGGTTAACCCCAGAGTCTATCTTAGATACCTTATAGGATATATATTAGAAATATATAACCTATACTAGATCTAGGTTTCTATACTTAACTAGGTTATTATTATATATAATATATACTTTAATAAGTTAAAATTCTACTCTCTAGATAATAAGAAGGAGGCTATAGATATCTAAAATACCTAGATAATTATTAATAAGGTTAAAATACCTATTAAATCCTCTAATATAGTCCTTAAAATCTTAGAAGTACTTAATAAAGCAAATAGTAACCTTATAATAAATAAATAAACTACTAGCAGGCTTAAGTCCTCTATACTAGCTGCTTTCTATAGTTTAGAAGCACTTTATACTACTACTATAATATAGTCTAAGAGTATACTAGCTAAAATATAGAGAGAACTGCTTACTCCTAAATAAACTTCTAATCCTAAAAGTATACTAGAATTAAGTTTAGACACTTCTATAATACTAAAGCCCTACTTTAAAGTATAATATGCTATTACTAAGAGTATAGACTTATATCTACCTGTTTTAAATATTTAAGAACTAGCTACTTAAGTGCCTATAAAGGAGGAGAGCTTATAGTAATCTAAATAAGACTCTTCCTTAGCAGCTAAAATAGATTTCTAACCTATCTATTATTAATACTAATAAATTAACTATAGGCCTCTAATATAATAGAGTACTAGAGAGCAGTATCTAAGAGTCCTTATAACTCTTTATTTAGAAAAAAGCTTACTAGATAACTACTAGAATGCTTTTTTTATAACTTTTATATCTAATTAGTATAAAGCTATTATAGAAAGCACTCTTAGATATAAAACTCTATACTCTACTATTATAGTATATCTATAAGATAACTCTAAGATATATCTAAATACTAAGTAGAAGATAATATACTTTATAGAAGACCTCTTAAAGCCTCTAAGTAACTATTTTAAAGCTAGAAAGCTAAAAGAGCTACTCTAAGATATATTTTAAGAAGCTATAAATAAGGAAATTAATAAGCTTATAGCTAAAAGGACCTAGTATATTATTAACTAGTCTAAGATATACTTAAAGCCTTTTTCCTTAAAGTAGGTATATACCTATAAGTTCTAAGATAACTACCTTAATACCTATAAAGCATAAATCTATATATAAGGGGATATATAAGATATCTCCTCTCTTAGCTTAACCTATATTACTATACTTATAGCTTAAAGCCTATATATAGTAGTAGTAATTATAGCCTAGTTTAACTATAAAATACTCTAATTTGATATTATTAATATATTTCTAAATATAGATATTAACCCAGATAGAGAGCTAGTTACCTGCTACCTTTTAGATAGCTTTAAGTAAGCTAGCAAAGTTATAGAGCTTAATAGAGCTCTATATAGCTTAAAGGATATACCTTTTCTATAATATAAGAAATTCTCTATAGCCTTATATAAGCTTAGACTCTCTCTATATAATAAGAAGCCCTGCCTTTTTTAAGATAAGCACTATAAGGTTCTGCTCCTATTCTATATTAATAATATCCTCGTTTTATTTTATTAAGACTATACTTTTAAAGCTTAGAAGCTTATATAAGAGATTAAGAAACTATATAAACTGTGTAAACTAGGCCCTGTTAAATAGTATCTTAGAATATATATTATATAAGACTAAGTAGCTAAAAAGATCTACCTAGTCTATAACTAGTATATTAAGACTATTATAGAGCGCTTTAGCTTCTATAATAGTATTACTCTAAGTACTTCTATACTAGTTACTAAGCTTATAAAGAACCCTAATAAGGCTACTACTATAGAAGTTAAGAACTACTAATTACTTATTAGAAGTATCCTATATATAGTAATAATAATATACCTTAAAGTAGTCTTTACTATAGTATAACTCTCCTACTTTCTTATAAATCTAAGTATATAGCACTTTGCTATAATAAGGTAGTATATATAGTATCTCTATTTAACTTATTATCTTATAATCTGCTATAGCAGCTTAGAGGGTAATAAAGAGACTCCCTTACTGCTAATTACTAGTAATGCCTTATATACTTATAACAAAGAAATATATAGATTATTATAAGGCTATATAATAATACTCTTTAGAGGTATAATTTAATAGAAAGCAGCTTATTAAGTAATAGTTATAATATTAATAACTAAAACAGAGCTTCTAAGCTTTAAGCATACTACTAAAGAGATAATAGCCCTTTAAAGGCTATACTATAATCTTATTTTAGAGCTTAGAGATATTTAGAAAGTCTATTATAATAATTAGCAGACTATATAATTAGTAGTTAGAGAGGGAGAGTATATTTTAACCTATCTATAGTATATTAATATTTAAAATATATAGCTATACTAAGAGTATATAAAGGGCACTTTTAAAGTGCTCTATATATCTATAAATAAGATACTATTAGATAGGTTTATAAAAAGCCTCTTCTAAGCTAAGTTTAAATACTTTTAAGTATTACTAAACCTAGTAGATACTTACTATATTATTATAATAAAGGGGAAGTAAGTTTAAGAGTATAAAATAAAGCTCTATTAGACCTAAAAGCTAGTAGATATTATTTATAGAGCTATAGCCCCCCTATATATAATAGCTAGGTAGAAAAGCAATTCTTATAGGTATACTAGCTCTGGGTATACTAGCTCTATACCTCTCTAAATACTAATAAGTAAAGAGTATTAATACTTAAAGGTATATATTTAATAATAGAAGTGCTTCTTAGTATAAATAGCTATAATAAGGCAGTTAATAAAGCTATTAGCTATACTAACAGGCAGCTTATAGAGAGCTAAAAGGCTTACTAAGTAAGTATATATACTAGTAATAGTACTACTAGAAAGAGTAATAGCTATAGAGACCTGCTAAAAAGAGCTAGTTAAAGCTAGCTCTCCTATAGTAGCCTCTAGGTGTGTAATAACCTAGAGCTCCTCCTCCTCCTCCTGCTTCTCCTTTTCCTCCTTCTCCTTCTCCTCCTCCTCCTTAAAAGCAGCCTAGAGAATCTAGTATTAATAAATAAAGGCCTAGATAGATAAGTTAGCACTATACTAAATTATTTTATATATATCTATATATAAGTATAGAATACTTATAACTTAATTATTACTATTATAGGCTTTATAGTAGTATTTATAGAGTATAATAATAGTAGTAGAGAGGGATTAGCAGCTATAGCTAGCTAAGTAGTAATAGTAGCACTTACTAATACTATAGAAGCAGTAACTAGAGCTCTTATCTATAAGTAGTAAGTATATATAGCTATAGTATAGATACTCTATTAGCTTACTAGTTCCTTCTAGAATAGTAGAGAAAGTATAGAGCTTCTTAGTAGAGCCTAAAGTCTTCTTACTAGTAGCAGGATTAGTCTTCTTCTTTAGTATACTATAATATATACTAGCTATAATCTTTATCTCTTTAAGCTTATACTTAGGCTTTTCTAGACTATTATTAGTATCTCTAAACTATATAGAAGTAATATTATAAATATACTAATAAGCTCCTCCTTATTCTTATTTTCTTTCTCCTTAATAGAGGGGGTATATTTATACTTACCTATAAGCTTCTTTTTAGAGGTCTCAGCCTTCTCTATTAGAAGGATATAGTTAGCTTCTATAGTATTAAAAGGCTCTGCTAGATAGTAATAGTTACTAAAGAGGCTATAGAATAGTAAAATAAAAGACTTATACTTATTACTCTTATTATTCTTAGCCTCCTCCTACTTAGTAAGAGCAGCTAGCTGCTTCTACTCTGCTTTCTTCTTAGCCTTATAGATTACCTTAGCTTTAGTAATATAGTTAGTAACTAGTATTATAGATTATTTATACTTAGAGGCTATTTTTAATAATAGTATTAATAGGTATAGATAGTTCTATATAAAGATAAGTATTAGTAATAGTTAATAATATATATAATAATTTTTTTATATATATAAAGGGTTAACTTATAATTATTATAGTATTCTAAGTAGAAGAAGGAGGAAAAATTAAGGCAGAGAGCAGTATAAGTAATAACTATACCTGTCTAGCTACCTTTATAGGCAGTTAAGTGCTACTAATAGGATTCTGCTACTTACCTAGATTATATTACTATTACTTAAGTTATATATTACTTATTTATACTCTTTAAAGCACTTATAAGAGATATTTTTATTTATTTTATACCTTTAAGGCTATTTATAATACTGCTTTATCTCTTTTATATATATTTAAAAATAGTTATAGCTATATATAATAGCAGATTGCTATATTAGTAATAGTTACTGTGCAGCTAGAGGGTGTGTTATAATGCAGTTTATAGCACTCTTAGCCTTATAAGGCTATAGTGGCTGTGCACTATGGCGCGCGATTATATAATTATACACTGCAGACTATTTCACTGCGCTTTCTGCACACACTAATCTATAGCTAAGATAGTTACTCCTTATAACTCGCCCTCACCCCTATCTATAGCTTGTGATATATAAGTAAGAGTAGTAGTAGCTATAAAATTCTATATATATCTAGTTTACTATAAATAGTAAGGGTTTTTAAAACTTAGTATAAGGTCTAAACTTTCTAGAGGTTTTTTATTACTCTTTATATAGTAGCTATCTATTTCTAAATTTCTAGAGATAGAGGGGATTTATTAATAAGCTATAGATATACTCTAAAAATAAGTAATATTAAAATTAGGCCTTTTAGCTCTATAGTATTATTAATAATCTTTAAAGCTATTTAGAGAACTATTTTATAATTTATATTAAGAAGGTCTTAGTGAATTATATTATAGACTTTTTAAAGAATTATATAATATCTTTTAACCTTATCTATAGAGTTATAAGCCTTAATAGGAGCTTTAGTAATAGTTATTAATATTAAATAAAGTATATTATATTACTTAGATAAGCTAAAATTAGTATTATTATTAATAATTACTATATCTAGAGGTCTAAGATAGGTATAGATCTAATATTATTTAAGTATTTTAAGTGCTATACTTACTAATAGATTCTATAAAAATCTTTCTATATTAAAGATAGTAGTAGTATTAACTATATAAAGTATTAGTCTTAAGTTAAAGTAAATAATATTAATAACTATAGTATAGTTAAAGTTATATTTATTCTTAAGAGTAAATTTAAAGTGATTTAGAGCTTCTATATTAAGTTAGTAATATTTATAAAACTTTGTGAGATATTTAAGTATTTATATTTTAACTTAGTAACTTAACTATTATAAAACTTTATAAAGTTAGTAGACTAATAGATATCTAAAATATTAATAAAGTTAGTATAACTTAGTCTTTATAAGGTTATTTTAGGCTAATACCTTCTCTATATCTAATAATAGCTATAGATAACTCTATTTATAGATAATAGAAATAATTAGGTTTCCTTATTATAAATAGTTTCTTAAATTATTAAATTAAATACCTAGTTTATCTATATCTATAAAGTATAGAAGAAAAGAGGTATTTACTAATATAATATAGAATATTATTTCTCTAAAAGGTATAGAGATAACTATTATTCTTATTAATTTAATTACTCCTCTTAGACTAAATTTAATACTTATTCCTTTTATAGTAATAGAGTTAATTATAATATTAAGTAATTTAGTCCTTTTAAGTATAATAAACTAGTTATAGCTAGCTATTAAAAATTCTATAGCTTCTATATTTAGGATAATACTTTAAAAAGTCTCTAAAAAATATCTTCTATTAAGTATAAAGATATTAATAGAAGTATTATTAATTATTTATTTAAAAGGGTTATAATAGGTAATTCTATAATAAGCTACTTAGTTAAGTAAGTACTTAGTAATAGTATTCCTATTTACTAAATAAGTTAATTAAGTATTTAGGTCTATAAATTAGGTAAAGAATAAAGTTTGCTATTTATTATTAGATTATTAGTTCTCTTAACTATTCTACTCTTCTCTAAGTAACTAGAGATATATCTTAATCTCTTTATCCTCCTTATTATTTATTATTAAATTATTATAACTCTTATTTTTAGTCTTTTTATATTAAGTAAGGAATTACTAATAAGCTATCTTTAAAATATCTTAAATTTATAAATTATTTTAGAAGCAGGAGTATGCTTTATTCCTCTCTTTTTATATATAGTTTATTAAATAGTAGTTTATCTTTTTATAGATATAGTATCTCTATTTTTAGAGATCTTATTATTACTTTAAATTATTTTATTTAAAGTTTTAGTATAAGCTAGAGTAGCTAAATTAATTATTCTAGCCTTAGCTATTATATTTATAATCTATTTAGTATTACTTAGTATAGTATTATAGTTATAGAGGTAATTAACTATTTCTAAATATAACTATATTACTAATTATAACTTTAAGCTAATTATAGAGGCTCTTAAACTTTATTATAGAGTTTATAGTAGCTTATTTATATTTCTTAACCCTTTAGTAACCTTAAAGAAGTTAGTTATATAAGATCTTATTGCTTTTATAGATAGTACTTATAAGAGATATACTATAAAACTCTATAATAAAAATATATAATAATATAGAGGCTATATAATAGAGGTTAATTACGTAATACAGTGTATTATAGTACTATTAGTACTGTGTATACTATTAGAAGAAGCCTCTAGAAAGCTGTGGAAACTGCTAGCTTTTACTATCTAAGTTAAGGTTAAACCTAAAATGGTTTTAGGTTACTAAATTACTTAATAAATAACCTAAATAAGGAAATAAGTAGGGCAGCTTAGCAAGCAGCTTACGCAGCTATAGAAGGCTCTAGAATCCAAGCCTTAAGTATAAATAATTTGCCTCTCTCTCTCTCTAGAATACTCCCTTTTACTTAGAAGGTAGACACTTTAATATTAACTTATTTATACTTATTATTTCCCTTTTAAGCTATCAATTACGTTATTAACAATTACATAACCTAAGAGTACTTAATATAGATTATATCTTTATAAAAGTATTAATTAGTAAATCTAAAACCTTAGACTTTATTATAGATAAATTATTATTTATAATTAATATAAGTATAGTAGTATTCTATTTAGTAAGGTATACTTATTTAAATTTTTCTATTTTAAAATATTTACTAAGCTTAGTAATAATCTAGTCTAGGTTAAAATAAGGCTAGAATTTAGTAAATTATCTTATAGTAATAATATAATACTCTTTCCTTAAGTATAATTAGAAAAGTAAATAGTATTTATTTCTTTATAAAGCCTGCTCTCTTATATATATCCTAAAAGATATAGAGTTTTAGCTTTAGTATATCTATACCTTTACTACTATACTTTATCTTATTAATATATAGCTTAGTTAAATCTATAAATTAGTATATAAGTAAGTATATATTATTTTTAAGTCTAATTTAAGTATTTATAGTATTTAGAGCAGAGTTAGTACTTAAAGTTAAATTAAGGTTAACTAGCTATAGAGCTTTATTATTTATAAATATATTCCTTTTATTATTAGTTTATAAAGATATAAACCTTACTCTTTTCTTATTATTACTATCTATAATCTCTTTAATAAAGTCTTTATTTTTCTATAGCTTTATAAATATAGTGTTTTTACTTATCTATTTTTCTACTTTCTTAGTTATCTAAAAGTAGAAGTTATTCTCTATAATAATTATAATAAGTTAATCTATAACTTATAGAAAATTATAGATAGTATATACTCTACCTATTATAAAGTAGTTCTAAAGTTATTAAATAATACTTATAGTAGCTTAGTTCTAGAATTTAAGTAGTAGATTAATAAAGTTATATATAAACTCTCTCTATAAAGCTATATCTATAACGCTATTAGCTTTATAGATCTTAAAGTAAAAGAGAATTTAAGTTTATAGTTATAACACAGCCCCTCTATAAAAAAGACTATAATAAATTCACTCAGTTTATAGGCATAATTTAGGAAACAGTATAGAGGCACTTTAACCTATGCCCTCTACTAGTTAAGGATAATAATATAGAAACTCTATATATTCCTGCTAGCAAGCAAACCCTCTGAATATCATAAGTTAGACATATGCTCTGGCTAAATAGACTGGCGGAACAGTAACGGCGCGGGCGACGCCGCGCTGCACGTAACGGGGCCGATCACGTGACTAAAGGCTGTGTGTATTATCAGGAGGCGCGGCGCGGAGTTAGAAGGTCTGTTATAAAGCAGGTAAAATCACTATGCAGTGGCCAGAGGCTATAAAAGAGAATTTTAGTGTTAGCCTCCTTCTCTATAGTCTTATTACTAAATTTAAATATTAGTCCCTAGTTATAGTTATTTATAAATACCTTTATATTTAGAGAGATTAAAAGTTCTATAATAAGTTAATAGTATAAAGTTACTATAACTAATAGATCTAACTATAGTATTAATTAGCTAGATATAAAAAGATTTACTATAGTAGTTAATAATATTATATAAAAAAAGGTAAATAAATACCTTAGTGAGGTTTTAGCTAGTAGAGTCTCTTATTAAAGCTTCTACTAAAATATAAGTCTTTCTTATTTATATTAAGATAGCTAGTTTTCTAGTTATTAGGTTTAGTATAGTTAAAGTGAAGTTTTATATCCTTAGTCTTAGTAATACCCCTTATAGATCTATAAAGCAGTATAGTTATTATTTAGTGTTATCTTCTTTTATTATTTCCTTTAGAATACTAGATTTAGTAGTAGTAGTGAGAATATTATAAATTATATAGTAATAGATATAGTTACTTACTATAGTATTATTATACTTACTATAAAAAATAATCCTTAAGCTATACTTCTATCTATAAACTAAATAGAAAATATATATTATTATTTTAAGGTATTAAGTGATAGATATCCTTATTTTATCTCTCTTAGTTAGGATAATTCTAGGTTTAAGTAGATATTAGTAATACTAATAATAATACTATAAATTATTATAGCATTTTAGTGTCTTTTACTATATCTACTAATAGGTTATTTACTATATACTAAATAATATATTATTTTAGTATAAAGTTACTAATAGTGTTAGGTATACCCCTTATTTAGGTATAAGTTATAGTTCTAGGTTAAAAGTGATTTCTCCTTAATAATTATAAGGTTAATAGTAGTACTTATCTTATAGTGAGTGATTTAAGTATTCTAAGTAAAGGTTTTATAATATTCTAGTATATATAAGTATAGATATTAAGGATTTCTGGTCTTTTTAAAAAATAGTAGTATAGATTTAGAGAGGATAGATCTTAAGCTTAAATATAGTGATCTGGTTAGGATAGATAATTTTATAGTAATATTCTTATTATATTAGCTTATTATAATAGTTATAGATCTATTATTTATCTATTATGTCTTACTTTTATTATTTAAGTAGTATTTATAGGTAATAAGTTATATTAGTGAAGTAATTATTTATATAATAGATATAGAGATATATTAAGGTCTTTAAAATAGGTATACTATAAGCAAACCTACTCTTTATACCTAATAACCTAGATAGCATAAAGATAAGTTCTTTATATACTAGATTATAAACCTAGTATAGAAGTTATTACTTTATCTCTTTAAGTAATATCCTTACTAATCTATAGAAGTTAAGTGGTATAATATATAAGGTTAACCACTAATTAGTGTTAGTTTTATACTAGATTAAGGTTTATATAGAACTTAGAGCTTCCTTTATATATATATATTAAAAGTCTATAAGTTAATATATATCTATTTAGAAGTTCTACTTAACTATATAGGCAGTGGTGTTAAACTATATATATATGCTCTGTGATAGGTTACGTAACCTTATATATATCTATTAATTGCAGTGTGTATCCTGCCGCTTTGTGGGTTATAGTGTTAGCGTAATAATCTCTATATAGACTTCTTTATTAAGATTAGTATAAATAAAGATATTAATTATATTATACTATAGAATGTTTATATTAAACTAGTTTATAACTATGATAAGAGTTTTAAAAGATATACTAACTAAAATAGTAATATAGATATTTCTTAGATTATAAGGTTATTAATCTTCTCTCATAATAAGTCTTACTTTAACTTTAATAAGTCTTTTATACTTATCTAGCTTATAGATATATACTTAGTAATATCTAAGAACTTTATAACCTTATATTATTATATTAAGTACTTTAACTTATAAATTTAATAGTTTATAACTATTTAGATATAATTCTTTAGCTTCTCTAAACTTATTTCTTAATAAGTAACTAGCTAGTTAGCTATAAAATAAGGATAATAATAATAGATCTCTCTAGTAGGCTTTTTTAAATACCTCTTTAACCTATTCTTAGTAGAATTATTTAATACTATTAGACTAAGTAGGAAGCTTTTAGTTTTAAGGCTTAATACTTAGTTATACTTCTTATTAATACTAAGTTAGCTAGACTATAGATAGATATAGAGGTTATCTTATTACTTAATTAATTTACTTAGCTTTATACTAACTAGAAATACTACTTTATAGAAGGTTCTTAAATTAATTCTAAATATTTTAGATTTAGTAATAATAATCTCTTTTCTCTTTACCTTAAGATTCTCTATTACTTAGAAAAATAATAAGAATAGAGATTAAGGTAAAGTAATAAATTAGAACTAAGCTTAAGAGTATTTAAACTTATTTTATAGCTAGGACTTAGTTAGTATATTAACCTTATTAATCTTTATTAAATTAGTTAGTAATAACTATTTTGCTTTTTTATTATCTTTAGTATTATTTAGGTTTAGTATTTATTATAGTTTTATTAACTTAATAATACTATTATAGTAGTTATATATCTCTTCTTAATTTATTTTCTAGAGATTATTCTTTTACTTATTAATATTATTACTAAATTTTATACTTTTATTAAACTTAATATTTTTTATAATAATAACTTCTTAGTTTACTAAGTGCTATACTTAGTAAGAGTTTAATAAGATATAGCTAATAAGATATTTAATCTAAGCCTTAGAGTTAAAGTACTAGAGGTAGTTTTTATAAAGTTAAGCTTATATAGTTAAGGTAAATACCTTATAGCTATATTATTATAGATAGAAGATATTTAGTATAGTAATATTACTCTTTATAAACTAATATAGAAGTTTATATAAAGTTTTCTATTCTCTTAACTATAATAGAGTATAGTTATATATATAGATTACTATTATATAGATCTCTAGCTATAAATAAGGAGAAAGTTTTAATAATAAATAAAGATATATAGCCTTTATTTTTATAACTACTATAATTCTCTCTCTATCTCTATTTTAAGCTTAGGTATTTAGTATTAATAGCTTAATTTAAATACCTATTATCTAGATAAGGCTCTCTATCTCTAGATATTTTAGGATTTTATTATTATATTTAAATACCTTAATTATAACTTTTAGCTTCCTTTTAACTAAGTTTATAAATTAAGTAAATATTTTTATTAAAGTTTTAGTTAAGTAGTTTTTAGGGTAGTAGTTCTAGATATAATTTAATAGTTAGTTTATAAAGAGTAGGAGGGTTATAAAGCCTCTATATCCTTATTTAAATGAGTAAAAGTCTAGAACTATTTATTTTCCTAGTATTAAGATTATAATAAACTCTCTAGATATTTATTATACTTATTAGATTATTTTCCCTAAGCTATATATATTATAGTTTATTATTATTAGGGATATTCTACTCTTTACTCTTATACTATATATTATTACCTCTAGATATTATATTATAGCTTCTTTTATATAGCTAAGTTAAGAGTGCTAGTTACTATAGATATTCCTTTTTAGCTTTCTTTTTATTAAGGTAATATAGATATTATATTATAGAGAGATTAGTATAGTATTATTATAGAATAGTACTTAAGGCTTCTTTAGTATATACTGAGGAATATATTAATTATAGATATTAAGTACGTTAGTAATAAATATATTATCTTATTATTAAAGATAGTAGTTATCTAGTTTATTAGTTTAGTAAATATCTTTCTTCTTTAAGTATCTATAGAATATAAGATTACTTACTATAGTACTATAATAAATAGTATTAAAGAGATATAGTATTACTAAATAACCTTTAGGTTTAATAATATTTATTATTATAGATCTATAATCTTTAATTAGTATTAGTTTAGATTCTATAAAGATAAAGTTTTTATTATAAATATTATATAAGGTCTTAAAGTATTTAAGGTTATTTAGGATATAAAGTATTAAGCCTAAATCTAAAAATACTAATTTAGATAATATATAGATATAAGTTATAGTAAATACTACCTTTTTAACTTCTATCTTTTCTCTATATCTCTTTAAGAGTTATTAACTTTTTATAGAGATCTTTAAATAGTTAATTTTATTTACTAGTTTTCCCTTATATTACTTCTTTATAAAGTTAGTAACTATTTTACTTAGAGTTTAGTTATTAAGTATTTTATTAATAAAGATATATTAATACTTTAATAGATAGTAAGGATCTATATATACTGAAACGGGAGAAGAAAGAAAGAAAAGAAGAGCGCAAATGCTAGGCAAGGAACAAGACCTTAGATGCAATGTTGTTGTCTATGTTAAAACACTACTCTAAAACATGGGCGCGCAGGCGCGGTATTTATAGGCGCATTTTGCATAGGTTTCCGCACGTGGGCGCGCGCGGGCGCAGGTGGGCGCAGGTGGGCGCGAGTGGGCGCGCGCGAGCGCAGGCGCAGCCCACTGCCCTGTCTCACTATCCCTTTATACCTTAAAATAATAATATATATTTTCTATTTAGTTTATAGATAGAAGTATAGCTTAAGGATTATTATTTATAGTAAGTATAATAACACTATAGTAAGTAATAACACTTACTACTATATAACTTATAATATTCTTACTATTATTAATAAATCTAGTATTTTAAAGGAAATAATAAAAGAAGATAATACTAAATAATAGCTATACTGCTTTATAAATCTATAAGGGGTATTACTAAGACTAAGAGTATAAAACTTCACTTTAACTATATTAGACCTAGTAACTAGAGAACTAGCTATTTTAATATAAATAAGGGAAACTTATACTATAGTAAAAGCTTTAACTAGAGACTCTACTAGCTAAAACCTTACTAAGATATTTATTTACCTTTTTTTATATAATATTATTAATTACTATAGTAAATCCTTCTATATCTAGCTAATTAATATTATAGTTAGACCTATTAGTTATAGTAACTCTATACTATTAACTTATTATAGAACTCCTAATCTCTCTAAATATAAACGTATTTATAAATAACTATAACTAGGGATAAATATTTAAATTTAGTAATAAGACTATAGAGAAGGAAGTAAATACTAAAAATTCTCTTTTACTTTAAAATCTATAAAGTTAATAACTTTATAGATATAGCTTTATAGAGAGAGTTTATATATAACTTTATTAATCTACTACTTAAATTCTAGAACTAAGCTACTATAAGTATTATTTAATAACTCTATAACTATTTTATAATAGGTAGAGTATATACTATCTATAATTCTCTATAAGTTATAGATTAACTCTTTATAATTATTATAGAGAATAACTTCTACTTTTAGATAACTAAGAAAGTAGAAAAAATAAATAAGTAAGAATACTATATTTATAAAGCTATAAAAAGATAAAGACTTTACTAAAGAGATTATAAATAGTAATAATAAGAGAAGAGTAAAGACTATATCTTTATAGATTAATAATAAAAGAAATATATCTATAAATAATAAAGCTCTATAACTAGTTAACCTTAGTTTAACTTTAAGTACTAACCCTACTCTAAATACTATAAATACTTAAATTAGACTTAAAAATAATATATACTTACTTATATACTAATTTATAGATCTAACTAAGCTATATATTAATAAGATAAAGTATAGTAGTAAAGATATAGATATACTAAAGCTAAAACTCTATATCTTTTAGGATATATATAAGAGAGCAGGCTTTATAAAGAAATAAATACTATTTACTTTCCTAATTATACTTAAGGAAAGGGTATTATATTATTACTATAAGATAATTTACTAAATTTAGCCTTATCTTAACCTAGACTAGATTATTACTAAGCTTAGTAAATATTTTAAAATAAAAGTATTTAAATAAGTATACCTTACTAAATAGAATATTACTATACTTATATTAATTATAAATAATAATTTATCTATAATAAAGCCTAAGGTTTTAGATTTACTAATTAATATTTTTATAAAGATATAATCTATATTAAGTACTATCTATAAAAGTAATAAGACTTTATATAACTAACTCCTTTAAGGTTACTAAAGGGTTTAGAAATATAAATAAGCTACTATAAATTCTATAATAAAGTTTAAGAGCTTCTATAACTAGCTTAAAGTTATAATTAGTAATATAGTTATATTTAGAAATAGTTAATTACCTCTATAAGTATAATATTATACTAAGTAATACTAGATAGATTATAAATATAATAGCTAAGGCTAGAATAATTAATTTAGCTACTCTAGTCTATATTAAAATTTAAATAAGATAATTTAAAGTAATAATAAGATCTCTAGAAATAGAGATACTATATCTATAAAAAGATAGGCTGCTATTTAATAAACTATATATAAAAAGAGAGAGATAAAGTATATTTCTGCTTCTAAAGCAATTTATAAATTAAAGATAGTTTAAAGATAGCTTATTAGTAATTTCTTACTTAATATAAAGAGACTAAAAATAAGAGTTATAATAATTTAATAATAAATAATAAGGAGGATAAAGAGATTAAGATATATTTTTAGTTACTTAGAAAAGAGTAAAATAGTTAAGAGAATTAATAATTTAATAATAAATAGCAGACTTTATTCTTTACCTAATTTATAAACCTAAATACCTAATTAACTTATTTAGTAAATAAGAATACTATTACTAACTACCTACTTAACTAAGTAGCTTACTATAAAATTACCTATTATAACCCTTTTAAATAAATAACTAATAATACTCTTATTAATATCTTTATACTTAATAAAAGATATTCTTTAGAGACTTTCTAGAGTATTATTCTAGATATAGAAGCTATAGAACTTTTAATAGCTAGTTATAACTAATTTATTATACTTAAAAGGACTAAGTTATTTAATATTATAATTAACTCTACTATTATAGAAGGGGTAAGTATTAAATTTAGTCTAGAAGGAGTAATTAAATTAATAGAAATAATAGTTATTTCTATACTTTTTAGTGAAATAATATTTTATATTATATTAGTAAATACCTCTTTTCTTCTATGCTTTATAGATATAGATAAACTAGGTATTTAATTTAATAATTTAAGGAACTATTTATAATAAAGAGACCTAATTATCCTTATTATCTATAAATAGAGTCATCTATAGCTACTATTAGATATAGAGAAGATATTAATATAAAATAAGCTTATAGAGACTAAGTTATACTAACTTTATTAATATTTTAGATATCTATTAGTCTACTAACTTTATAGAACCTTATAGTAGTTAGGCTACTAAAGTAAAATATAAATACTTAAATATTTTATAAAGTTTTATAAATATTACTAACTTAATATAGAAGCTCTAAATTACTTTAAATTTACTCTTAAGAATAAATATAACTTTAACTATACTATAGTTATTAATATTATTTACCTTAACTTAAGACTAGTACTTTATATAGTTAATATTACTACTATCTTTAATATAGAAAGACTTTTATAGAATCTATTAATAAGTATAGTACTTAATATACTTAAATAATACTAGATCTATACCTATCTTAAACTTCTAGATATAGTAATTACTAATATTAGTATTAATTTTAGCTTATTTAAGTAGTATAGTATATTCTATTTAATATTAATAACTACTATTAAAGTCTCTATTAAGGTTTATAACTCTATAGATAAGATTAAGAGATATTATATAATCCTTTAAAGAGTCTATAATATAATTTATTAAGACCTTTTTAATATAAATTATAAAATAGTTCTCTAAATAGCTTTAAAGGCTATTAATAACACTATAGGGCTAAAAGGCCTAGTCTTAATATTACTTATTTTTAGAGTATACCTATAGCTTATTAATAAACCCTCTCTATCTCTAGAAATTTAGAAATAGGTAGCTGCTATATAAAGAGTAATAGAAGCTCTCTAAAAAGTCTAGGCCTTATACTAAGTTTTAAAAGCCCTTACTATTTATAATAGACTAGATATATATAGAACTCTATAGCTACTGCTACTCTTATTTATATATATTTATTATAAAAAGAAGAGATAGTAAGGACTATATAAACTTCTTACTATTAATAGTAAAATCTATATACTTAACCTTTTATATAGATCTTAGCTTTTCTAATTAACTATTATCTATTTATAGTATAATATTAGTAATATTAGTAATACTAGTAAAGATAATAATAATATACTAAGAAACTTTCTAGACTAGAATACTAAAAAAATAGAAAAACTAGATAAAAATAATACTATACTAGTATTAATACTAATATTACCTATAGTTCTATCTCTATATAAGAGGGATAAACTACTAAAAAACTATATAGAAGCTATTATAATACCCACTATAGATTTAATATAAAGAAGTAACTACTTTATAGACTAGAATAGATAAGAAAATACTATAATTAATACTATTTTTATTATTAATATAGTAAAAGCTCTTAGCTTAGAGATTAGTAATACTATAATATTTCTAATAGTAAAAGAGTATTTAGATTATAACCTTACTATCTGCTTATATAAGGAGAGTATTATTATAATACTAGGAGAACCTTTCTCTATCTCTATAATAGCTAAGATAACTATACTTTAGAAATATAGTATTTTTGAAATTATCCTCTATAATACTACTATTTATAGTAAAACCTAGATTTTTAAATCCTATATAGTTTATAAAGTTAAAGAAACAGGGACTAACTAACCTTATAAAAAGTTAAAGCTTATTATTTAGGGTTATAATAATAATAATAAGACTTTAATCCTTATATAATTACTAATAATATAAAGGGTAAGCTAATAACTGCTTCTTACTTTAGTACTATTCCTTATAGTAAAAGGATTTATTCTATAGCTTAGGGATATTATATAAGTATATATCTAATCCTAAATAAAGCTTAATAGGATAATATTAGTAAACCTCCTAAGCAAAGTTTAAAGTAAATACTCTAAGGATTAGATTATAAGGATTATTAAATCCTTATATAGTATTATAGAAGCTAGAACCTATTAATAGGTAACTTATAATAAGTATTATAGAGAAAAGCTTAAGATAGATTAGTTCTTATTTAATCTATACTTACTAATCTCCTTAACTACTACTAATAGCTTTAGTATTATTAATATATAAACTAATAATATAATTAGACTTTTAATACTAAGTTTCTCTAATTAAAAGGATAATAAACTTATAAAAGCTAGCTTTACTATAAAGGATAAATAATAACTTAACCTAAATAACCTGCTAATATTTAATAGTAATATTATTATACTAAATATAAATAGCAGTTTTACTCTATACTAAAAGAGATAAGGAAATAAGATTAAGCTTATTAACTTAAAGGCTACTTTAACTAAATAAAAATAGTAATATATTTAGTAAAGAGCAATAGGTATATATATTATATTAATTCACTAACTAGAGATATACTTTAATCTATTTATAGCTATATAGTATTAGGAGCTAACTACTAAAGATAAAAAGGCACTTAAATAATACCTTAAATAGTAAAAAGAGAACCTTAACTATAGCCTCACGTTTATACCTATTAACTTAATAATAGCTAAACTATTTATTTTTATTAATAGCTTTTTTACTAATAATTTAAACCTCTTATTATAGATTAGATTTATTATTATTCTTACTAATAAGATAATAAATAATAATATATTTATAATCTGTGATAATACTATTTACTTTAGCTTAATAAAGTATAATAGGGTTATTTAAAGTATTCTAGCTTCTAAAGTTTATAGTATAGTTACTAGTATAGACCTTATCTATACTATTATAATAATATTCTAGAAGATTACTAACTACCTTAAAAGACTCTATATCTCTATAATTATCTATACTAATTTATACTTACTATATAAATACCTTATTAAGCTTAGTACTATAAAGGAAAAATAACTAATAATTAATATTATAGTGCTGTAAAAGTTCTATAAGAGGAGGGAGATCTATAAAATAAGATAGATTAATAGTGATAATAATTCTGTAGATATTCTTATAAAGAGTACTCTAAATTAGACCCTTAAATGCTTTATTAATAATAAGAAAGTAATAATTTATATAAAAGAATAGATAACTTAAGAGGAGAAGGCTAAGGAGTTAGATAAATAGTATTAGATATACTAAAGCAGCTCTAGTGCTTTAAAAGAGGAGAATTTAACTATATTAAATATAGAATAAGATTAGTATATAATCCTATACTGTTTTTACGTTTTAAACACACTTTAGGTTTATAATAGGTATTAGTAATATAGAAGCATATTTTAGTGGGTTATAGTATATCTAGCCTTAAAGCAAAGACTACTAGTGTTATGCTAGTACTATAATCTGCAAAGTAGCAGGATATATGCTATAATTAATAGATATATATAAGGTTATATAACCTATCACAGAGTATATATATATAGTTTAACACCACTGTCTATATAATTAAGTGGAACTTCAAAATAGATATATATTAACTTATAGGCTTTTGATATATATATATAAAGAGAGCTCTAAGTTCTGTGTAACTCTTAACCTAGTGTGGAACTAATATAAATAAAGATAGCTCTTAGTAATATATTTCTAAATATATAGTAATAGCTCTATATCTATTATATTAACTTAAATATCTTACTTTAAGCTAATTAGAAATAGTAAAAGAAGCATTTTAATATTATTAATAATAATATATTAAAGAAGAATAACCTAGCTATATAAGTAGAGGCTTAACTTAGTAATAAGAATTAAGCTTATATCTATATTACTATAGATAGGAAAACCCCTTATATTTACTATAGAGTTTTAAAAATATAGAAAGCTATTATATTTCTAGAGACTAAGCTAGTATTTAAGAAGGTATAAGCTAGCTTTTATAAAGAGTTTAATAACTAGTAATCAATTCTTCAATATCTTTATAAAATCTACTTATCTATAAAGATATAGTAAATATACTACTTTATTAAGTATTATCTAAACTTTAAAACCTATATTATTTTAAATATTAAGTTAAATAATTATAATATTAAAGGTTATTTACTAAATAGCTAAAGCTATCTCTACTAATTAGTTAATATTATATAAGATATAGTTACGGATTAGGAGTTATGCTTCTAGAATACTTATATATAGAATAAGGTATTTATATTTTATAAATACTCTAGGCTTAGAGTAAAATACCTTAGTAAACTCTATATAATATTTTTATTAAAAGCTCTTAGTTTAGTAATACAAAAGTATTAGTTTATAAAGAAGTCTCTACCTATTAAGTTTATAGTTATAATATAGCCCCTTTATAAAAAGGACTATAATAAATTTACCTAGTTTATAGGTATAACTTAGGAAATACTATAGAGGCACTTTAATCTATACCCTCTACTAGTTAAGAATACTTATATAAAGTTAGATATATACTCTAGCTAAATAGATTAATAAAATAGTAATAGCATAGATAATACTATGCTATATATAATAGAGCTAATTATTAAAGCTAAGTAGGCTACTAAGGCTTTTATAGTAATACCTTTACTAAGCCTTTTAGTAAGGTACTATCAAAGAATACCTAAAAAGTACACCTTTTAGTAAAGTATTATAAATACTACTATATAAGAGATAGCTCCTTAACTTTCCAAGAGGTTCTTATAGCTGAAAGTATAAAACGCTCTATAAGTAGGGCTTTATATCTATCTCTCTTTCTTATTCTTATTAACCTATAATAAGTCCTCTAAGATATTAATACTAGACCTAGTATACTAATATACTAGCTATATATAAGATATACTTATTATTATTATTAATATATCAAAGATTATACTAAAGTTTAGCATTAATATAATTAATAAAACCCTCTATTTTATTAAGTAGCCTAGATAATACTAAGAGTATATTATTAGTATAACCCTTAAGAAAGCCCTCATGAATAACTAAATATAGAGTAATATTATACATAAATAAGTGAATATAGTATTAGAAGTTAATTAGGTTATTATATACTCTATCTATTAGCTCTTCTTCAAATAGGCTCTCTATAATACTAAGGCAGAGGCAGCCTTATAGAGAAATATTAATAAGTATAGCTTATAGTAAATAGAGAGTATATTACTAATAATAGCATAGCTATAAAGATATTAGCTAGCCTAATTAAATAAGAGAACTAGTAGATAAAGCAGTAATAGAGATAGTATTAATAGTATAGGTAATAGGTAAGAGGATAACTTAATAGAAATTATTATTAAACTATAAAGTTAAGGATTATAAAGCTATAAATAGTTATATATAAGTATAGCTATAGTTAGGAGAGGATTATATAACTAAAGGCTATATATATTATTAAGAGGCGCGGAGTTGGAAGGTCTATTATAAAGTGGGTAAAATTACTATATAGTGGCTAGAGGCTAGTCTCTACCTATTAATATAAACCTATAACTAGTATCTCTTAAAAACTATATTTATAACTATTTAACCTTAATATAGTATAGTATTCTATACTATTATAAAATCTATAATAAGCTTATTAAGAAAAAGATAATTAGAAAGTAAAAAGTATATCTATACTAGTAGCTCTAAAAGTCTACTTTTTAAGATCTATATAATTATATTCTTAACTCTAAAATAGCTAAAGCCTTTTATAGCTAGCTAAAGAATAATACCTAGCTAGTCTTTTCATAGTTAGTAATATTTAAAGCTATACTAAGCTCAAATAAGAATTAGCCTTTAATAATAAGAAAATATAGATATCCTTCTAATAGCTAGAATAAATTAATAATTACTTAGATTATAGAGAAGATATAATAAAGTTAGCTCTCTATCTCTTTTTAGTAATAAATAAGAAGTTAGTTCGGTATTCTAAATATAAATAGAGTAATAAGAAAATAAAATAGTAATAAATATTTATAGCTAAGTATTTAGTAGAGGAGAAGCTAATAAGAGTTATTAAATAATAAATAGTAAAATAGAGAAATATAGAATATTTAGGATTTATAAAATAGATATAAATCTAAGGTTAATTTAAATTTTATAATAGTAGAATAGAAACGTTTTAATTAAGATTTATAAATATACTAACCAATTCAAAAATATTAAATAGAAGCGAAATTAGTAAATAGCTGTAGATTTTTAATTAATTAAGAGATATTAAAGTAGGTTTATTAACTATCTTTGCTAAGAAGTATTAATAGAGAGGCTCTTTTATAAGTTAATAAGATAATAAAGATCTTATATACCTAAGAAAGTTATATATATAAATCTAAATATTATATATCTTTATTAATTTCTATTTATAAACCACTTTAATAATACTAAACTCTCTCTTATATACTTTACTAAGGGCTAGAGCTCTATTAATAAGAGCTTTTAGTCTTCTTAGTACCTATTGAAATACTTAAAGTAAAAATATTTCTATAGCTTCTACTATAACTAGCTCTTACTTAAGTATTACTAGCTCTTACTTAAGTATTACTAGCTCTAAAAAGTACTTATTAATAATAGAGATAACTATATTAACTTAGAGAAAGCTAGAGATATAAGAAGTATATATAAATATATAAGTAGTATACCCTTATTAATAATATTTAAGCTACTAAATAGTACTATAATTAGTAGTAACTATCTATAAATATAAAGTACTAAAAAGCCCCTTTAAATCTACTTTACTATAAGGGAATAAGGATTGAGCATATGCATATAGACGCGCAATTAGCAAAAGGTTAGCTAGCGGGCGGCTGCTATATATACCTTAGGAAAAACTCTAAGCATAACAGACTTAGTGTAATAATAAGGATCCCATACGCAGTTAGGGGTCAGAAACAAAGGTTTAATAAGTATATTAATTAAAGTTATATAAGCAAAGCTATCCTTATACTAAATTATAGTATACCTAGTGCTCCTCTTATATATTATTAAGCCCCTAGGTTATTACTTATACCCTTAAATTACTACTTATACCTCTAATCTATATATAGCTTAATATTATGCTATATATAGCCTGCTTATTATAGTGAGGTACTACTTATAGTTATAACACTCCTCCTTATTAAGAACTTAGTTTATATATATATTAAACTTTCTTAGTATAATCCTCTACTATAGTATTAGCTCTAAATAGTTTTATACTGCTCCTCTTATAAAGTTATTTAAAGATTATCCTCCTAAGCAGCTTTATAAACAGGTTAGCTATATTATCTATTAATAATATATACTTAAAGTTAACCTTACTATATTTAATAACCTCTTATATAAAGTAGTTATAAATCTATATATACTTTATATAGTTATTTATAGACTCCCCCTTTATAAGCATAATAGCTTCTATATTATCTATCTATATATAGAGAGGTTTTCTAAGCTTTACTCTAAGTTTGCTCAGGAAATTATATATCTAAAGTATTTTTAATATAGCTAATAATACTATATAGTACTTAGCCTTAGTTAATAACTTAGAGACTATAGCCTGTTATTATAACCTCTATAATATAGATCTATTAGCTATAAAGAAGATCTATTCTATTATTAAGCATACTATATCCTTATAGCTAGTATAGTTACTATTAATATAGCTATAGAGACTCTATTTATTTAGGTTTCTAGCTTTATATTTATTATTATAACTTATTATAAAGAAGGAATATATACTAAGATACTATATTAAGTACTTTACACTCTTCTTATATAATTTACTAAGATAATAAGAGAACCTAGCCTATAGTTCTATACTAAAAGAGAGGTCTAGCTATATTATAAATACTCTAAAGCTAACTTTACTTAATACTCTCTAGTACTAACTCTAGAGATTTAGATTTAGTAAGGTCTCTATACTAAGGACTATAAAGTTAAGCACTCTAGTCTTAATAAATATTATTATAGGCCTAATCTTTACTCTAAATTTCTATACTATATTAGCTAAGTATATCTCTTAGCTAATAATAGTCTTTTAATACTTCTTATTAAAGGTAAGTTAAATACTAAGGAAGCTATTAGGTACTCTAAGGTTATTAATCTTAATCTTATTGCTTATATATTAATAGATTATATCTAGAGCAGCTTTTAGTTTTATTACTAAAATATTATTAATATATATTACTATTATAATATCTAAAGCTCTATTATAGTAAGTTATATTATCTAAGTATAGTAATATAAATTCTATATACTAAAGAATCTTTTATAACTTCTTTTACTACTATCTCTCACTCTATTATAGCCTATATAGAGCTTTATAGAGTTTAATAACTTACTCTTAATCTTTTTTATAACTATATATAACTATAAGGCTACTATAATATAGATCTATAAAGAACTCCTTAATTAAAGAAAAAAGTATTATATAAACTGCCTCCTCTAGCTCTCTATTTAAATATATATTAATAAAGTCTCACTACTATATAAAATATCCTTTTTACTATATATAGGCTAATAGAATCTACTATAATGCTATTTAAGATATTAAGGTATATATCTAGGTAAAGTCTTACCTAGAGACTTATAGAAAGCTTCTTACTATAATCTATACCTTATACTTTATAAACTTACTATAGGCTTTTTTATACTTCTAAACCTATTTAGCTATTAGTTAGAGGCTTTATAGTACCTCCTCCTTATTAATAAACTATAACACCCCTTTTTCTATAAGTTTATATATCTTAGTAAAAGCTGCCTCTACCTATTCTAACTAGTTATTTATAGATCTATTCTATACTTCTATAATAGTTATTAGATCTATATAAAGCTATAAACTTATTTCCTAATTATTTATAAAGGGGTTAGTTATAAAAGCTATAGTATAAGTATAAGCTATACTCTCTCCTCCTAGAGATCTAGTCTCTCTAATTTATAGATATACTTTATATATATAGTCTGTAATTCCTTATATATAGCTCTAGAACTATAGGCTTTAACTAGGTAGTAATATTTACTAATACTCCTCTAGCTTTATTATAGATTTATAAAAGATAATATTAGAGTAGATAATAATTTTATCTCACTTTAGTATCTATATTCTATATACTTAGTCTCTATAATAATTAATAAGAATATCTTTCTCTATATATACTACTATCTTTTTGCTCTTAACTTAGACCTCTAGATTAATATAAATAAAATAGATACTCTTAATAACTTATAACTAGCTTATATTAGGTATATAGTCTCCTCCTAAGCTTAATAACTTATTATAGAGTGCCTAAATAGATATCTTATCTATAATAGCTATAGTATAGAAGCAGTTAATAATATAAACTGCTGCTATAAGTAAATATAGCTATAAATCCACTAAAACCTCTAAATTAATACTTAAGGTATATACTTTATCTAGAATAATCTAAATTATATATTTTACTATACTATTCTGCTTATATATATATAGTAGTAATAACTCTACTTTTATTTTATTATTCTATAATATAGCCTTAAGGTAAGTTACTATAAACTTCTCTATATTATCTATATAGATAATCTTTATTACTATACTAAAGGTATTTTTCTATCCTTAGAGATAAATCCTTAATTAGTATACTAGCTTATTCTTTATATCTATAAAGATAATTACTTAAAAGTATATTTTATTATTTATAACTAGCAAAAAGTACTTAAAGTACTTTACTAGCTTTACCTCTCTAATATTAATATAAAGAATTTCTCCTGTCTTCTCTATATAGTGCCTCAGTATTTATAGAGAGTATCTTAGACTCTTTGAGAGATTATAGGTCTTATAGAGTTATAAAACCACTAACTTAGGGGATATTATATAGCTCTTTATTATTTATATAGTCTTTTTTATCTCTCTAAAGCCTGGGTGACTAAGTCTTCTATACTAAAGCTTAGATTTAGTCTTCTGCTATATAGTATATATTATCTATATACCTAAATCTCTCTTATATATTATATTAAGGTTAAAACCTCTTTAGTATATATTAAGTATTATAAATACTTATCTATTAGCTTTAATAAGCTTATTCTTATTAAGGTAACCTCTACTAAGATAAAGTCTCTCTCTACTAAATATATTAATAGAGAAGCTTAGTATATATAATATATTTTATAATTATATTAACTCTCTATTATTAAAGTATAGTATAACTATTTCTATATACTTAGAGTAGATAAAACCTCCTTCTATATATATTATATATAGAGTTATTAATAGGGTATACTTATTATTATTATACTATAATATATTATTTATTATATATATATTTATATCTATATCCTATAGCTAAGCATTATTACTTTACTTAACTATTCTTAAAATAGTTTCTTTTCTTTTAGTATTCTTAGGTATAGTTTCACACACTAAGTATATTCTGAGATTGCTCTATACTACCTAAAAGTTATTTAAGTTTATAAAGATATAGTAAACTTACTCTATTATCTTCTAACTCTCCTTTATAAACTCCTTCTTAGGTATATCTATCTTATTATTACTCTTTTATAGTATTAATAGACTTTTATTATTAGCTTTATAGATAGAGTATACTTACTATATAGTATTAATATAGCTATAGCTATAATAATTATAGTTTATATAACCTCTCTTCTTAGACTTCTTTTTAGTATCTCCCTTAGGTGCTTTATCTATTATTTATATAATAAGTATAGACTTTACCTTATTAGTTATATAAGCCTTATTCTAGAGGTTTACTATAAGTTCTTTAACTATTATTATAGATCTATTATAATAATTTAACCTCTAGTAAATAGCCTAGTTATAGTACTGCTCTTTAGCTTCTTAGATAAATACTTAAATAGTATCTTTAAAAGAGATAGTACTGCCTGCTTATTAATATTTATACTATAGTTTGCTAAACTTTAAGATATATAATATAGAATTGCTCTTTATAAGCTTAAGAATATATATTTAGTTTTATATTTATTCTTATAGAATAATATCTATACTAATATATATCTATATAAGAGTGTTTTAAATCTTAAAACTACTCTATATATATACTATAAAGGATAAAGGCCCTTCTATAAGGTTATTATATATCTTAATTATAATCTAGAGATCCTCTACTAGGGTTAATATATCTCTAAGAGCTACTCTATAAACTGCTATTAAGATTTATACTTATATTAACTATATAATCTAATTTATAGATCTCTTTAGGTATAGATCCTTAGGGAACTTTATCTTAAGACCCTTAAATTAATCTAAATCTAGTTTAGGAGTCTTAATAGGTATCTATATTATTAATAAAGTGTTTATTATTATAATATCTAAATAGCTAGCCTATCTCTACTACTATTATTAACTATAGATAGCACTAAAGTAGTTCTTTATATACTCTATAACTATATTTAAAAAGCATTATACTCTTTATATATCTATTAGTGAGCTAACTATAGCTTAGTGATCTTCTGCTAAAGATCTATAATAGCTTTATCTTAAAGCCTTACTACCTCTAAGCTCTATAGTATGCTTACTATAGCTATAGATAACTATATAACTTCTCAGGAGTATATTAATATACTTATAATATATATATTATATTAGATAGTTATATAACTTTATTTTGCTATTTTCATAACTACTATAAGGCAGATCTAATTTATAATATTATATAAGTTATACTACTATATAATAATAAGGATCTTATATATAGTTAGGAGTTAGAAATAAGGGTTTAATAAGTATATTAATTAAAGTTATATGAGTAAAGCTATCTTTATGCTAAATTACAGTATGCCTAATACTCCTCTTATATATTATTAAGCCCCTGGGTTATTACTTATACTCTTAAATTACTACTTATGCCTCTAACCTATATATAGCTTAATATTACGCTGCGCGCGGCCTGCTTATTGCAGTGAGGCGCTGCCTGCAGTTATAACACTTAGAACGTTAAGTAATAGTCTAATATAGTAACGGACACCTACTGTTAAATTAGGCGTAATTATATATAATTTGTAATACTGTTATATATATATTTAATCTATGTATTTTTCCTTTTTTAGGCGTGTCCTAACCCCTTTTTCCTGCGCACACCCTAGTTGCAGTTAGCGCGCCCGGGCCGCTTTAGGCCTGTATACAGAGCTGGACTAATATTACGCCTAACTTATACTATATATTCTAGACTCTATAATCTAATATATCCCCTTAGAGATTGCTAGCCTAGTGAGGCTATTTCTAAACTCTATTAGAGTCTATTTTATCCTAAATATAGATTTCTATTACCTTTATATACTTTATATTATTTTCTTTTTCTAGGTTCTATATATAGTTTATCTCTACTTATATATATTAGTTACTTATTTATAGCTAACTATAAAATGCTTTAAATTAAGGTAGTATAAGTATCTTTATAAATCTATCTACTATAATCTCTATTAATAAAGTATAACTAACTACTATATATTCTTTTATAATCTCCTGCTATAGCTAGTAGTTATAAATATTAATATATTATAGTCTTATTTATAGCTAAATAAGCTTTATATTAACTAGTTAAATAATTTATTAATTATTATACTAGATTTAGATTATTATTAATATTATACTAAGTATAGTAAAAGTAGCTTTAGTAGCAGTATTACTTAGGAGTTAAATTTATAAAGTAGTTATTAGCTAATTTATAAAAAGAGCTTTATATACTACTTAAAATAGTATAAGTAGCTCTACCTTAGTTATTAATATTATAATTATTATCTACTTATTTACTTTTTATATAATTATATTTCTAAATAGCTTTATTATAAGTATTTATAAGCTTTTTTAGTTAACTATATTATCTATAAAGCTAATATCTAAAATAACTTTAAATATATTATTTAGTTTACTAAGCTTAGTGCTATACTTAAGGTAGAGGTATTATATTTAGTAGAGATATTAGAAAACTTAATTAGTAGTATAGTACTATATAAAGCCTAGATTATTATTAAACCTTATAAAGCAGCTTATAGTAAATACTATATTAAGCTATATTATTACTACTATATATAGGATTATTTTAATATAGTATTAGTAGTAGTTAATCTTTTATAGAGCTGCTTTCTCTTTATATAGTTTTAATTTATCTTTTATTATAGATATATATACTTAGTTATCTATATTAAGGCTTATAGTATACTGCTCAAGCAGCTTCTATATCTTATCTATAAATACTAACCATAATAGCTATAGCTTATATATAGCTTTATTATAGAGTACTTTAATCCTGAGAAACTATTATAGATTCTAACTTTCTTTAAGGTAGTAATACTTCTAGAAAGTATTTATAGCCTCCTTTATACTTTTAGTATACTTATAAGGAAATATTAATATATAATTATTTATATAGAAGAGAAATATTACTTATCTATGCTACTAGTAATAGTTCTTACTAGCTATCTATTTAAAGTTAAGTATAGTGAGGCTAGTTTCTAAGTACCTTTACTAAAATAGTAGTAAGTAGTATAGTCTATAAAGTGTTTTTTATAGATATAGAACTTAACTATTATAGTAATATTTTAGTAATATATTTATAAATACTATTTTATTAATAGATATAAATATATAAATATATTTATAGTATTATATTATAATAGCTCTATATTAAAATAAGTAGCTATAGCTATTAGCACTTAGAAAGATATATCTATAAGTATTACTATATATATATATTCTATATATCTTTTACTTATTAGTTACCTTAGATTATAAGCCTTACTTTAAACTTTACTAACTATCTATATTTATTAAGTTTATATATATAAACCTAGTAGTAGCTAAGTATTTAGTAACTATAAACCTCCTGCTTTACTACTTTATACTAGAACTATAATGCTTTATATCTCTTTAGGTAAGATTTCTCAGCCTCTAGAAATTTCTTTATAAATAGATATAGTTTTATAAGCTTATTATATAGTGCTAACTAATTATAAAATATAGATAGAGAAGGTAACTTAGACTAGGGGTAACTTAATAGAGTAACTATTTTATTTAATTTACTTAAACTACTATATACTATAGTATTTCTATAGTGCGTTATACTTTCTAGCCTTTATTCTTTAGCTATAGTAGATATTTACTATTATAGATTTATTTTATCTATAGCTACTTTAAGGGTATAACCTACTTCTATTAAAGTGTGAGAGATATTTTACTCTATATATATACTTAGTAAGTAATCAGTCTAGATACTCTAAGCTATAGAGCTATTTTCTAATTATATAGTTTTCTGCTTCTAGTATAGCTATATATAGTCTGTTAGAAAGGTAGCTTTAAATAAGGTTTATAGTATATAGTAGTGCTAGAGCAATAATAATTTATATTATCTATTTTTTTTTATACCTCTTTATATTTATAAGTATACTCTATAGAGTTATAAAAAATACTATTAATAGGGTTTTTAGAGAGGTTATTAGTTTAAAATAAGTATTTATATAGATAGGAGTATTATTTATTTCTAGTATAATAATAGTAGCTAGGGCTACTAGATTCTATAGTAGTAATAATATAGCTATATCTATATTCTTTAGTATTATAGCTTCTAGATCTTCTATATACTTATTAATATAGTTATTATACTTAACTACCTTATTTATCTCCTTATTAGTATTTTATAGAGTAGCTTATATATAGCTTTTGCTAATTAGCTAGTTAATCTGCTCTTATATTATAGTAAGGTCTATATACTAAAACTCTTTAGTAAGCCTCTTTAAGTTACTATTAAAAAACTTCTTCTCATTAAATATTATATTATATGTAGTAAATACTTCTATATATAGTAGGTTCTATATATAAAAGTAGTTACTAAATATATAGCTAATTAGGAAGCTAATAAATATATATAGTATAAGCCTCTTATAGTGTTATTACTTAAGTTAAGCTTTCTTTATTATAGTAAATACCTTATAGCTATAAGTATATAGATATAAGAGGTTAAGATATATATAATTAGCAGACTTACTTATCTAGAAGTGTTTATAAAATAGCTTATAGGATATTTACAAGCCTCTTATTACTATAGATATATAGTTATATAGATAGGTAGATAACTTTATTATCTTAAGCTATAGTATATCTAGTAGCTTTATGCTTATTACTATAGCTTTTATATATTTTTTAATTATAGCACTAACTTATTCTGCTCTGCTATTCTATACTTAGGTATTAGTAATAGAGGGCTTAAAGTAGATACTTTATACCTTAATAGTAATAATAATATATAGGTGCTTTATAAGCTTAAGGTTTGTTTTAATTACCTTTATCTATACTCTATACTATATTAAGAGTATTATTAGGTAGTTCTTAATTACTACTAGAAGCTTATCTATACTTTATTATATAAAATAGAAGTTTTAGGTATATACTATAAGCTGATCTATTATAAAAAGTGCTAAGTAGTACTCTTTATATCCTTTATTATAATTATAGAAGTTTAGGGTAATATATTTACCTAGCTCTATATACTCAATAGACTCTTATAGAGCTTATTATACTTAGTAGCAAACTTTACCTATACTATAGGTATTATAGTTAATTATTATAATAGGCTTATCCCCTTAAATAAGATAGACTTCTCTTATACTATTTAAGAGATATTAAATAGCTTCTAGATCTAGATATCTAAGATACTAATACTATATTATAGTACTACTATAGATAGGTTATTATTTTATTATTATATTATATATATATATATAGTGCTTAGCTAGGGGTTACTAAGCACTTAAAAGAAATATAGCACCTATTTTATCTTTTTTACTATATAGTAGGGCACTCTCTAAGGTCTCTCTATACTTAAGGATCTATTAGTACTACCTCTTATTTAATATATAGAGGTAGGTATAATCTAATCTTTAAAGATAGTTATTTTATAGACTTATATCTCACTAGATATTACACTAGTATAGCTTCCTAAGTAATATAAGGTTACTTATAAACCTATAGTAGAGTGCTATATTATATAGTTATAGATATATTATACTTTCACTATACCTCTTTACCTTAATATTAACTATACTATATCCCTTAATAGAGACCTAGTATATACCTATCTATAGAAAGTTACTAAGAGCTGCTTTTATAAGTATAGTAAACTATATAGTATTATTAAATATATATATTATTATTCTAGAGTCTAGGAATATAGAGTTATAGAGTTAGTAGTTATTTAGCTATATATAAAATATAGATTTAAGGGTCTCTCTATAGTAGCTATATAGTTATTTATCCTCTATATACTATTTGCTACTTAGTTTAAGCTTATAAATATATTTTATAAGCTCTTTATTATTATTAATATATTTCTTTATTAAGTAGTAGAGGAATTTGCTTCTCTAAAGGTGTTCTAGATATAGTTCTTTAAATATAATCTAGCACTTAGCTAAGGGGTAGTGGTTATAGTAGGTTAGGTAGAGGCCCTTTTTATTAGTTATTTATATAGTTATAGATACCCTTTTATAGCCTTTAAGTACTATAGGTTACTCTCCTCTATACACTTAGTATATAGTAGGTTTTTGCTTCTTAGATATTTCTAAGTTATCCTTAGATATAGTATTCTTATTATTTCTTAGTGTAGTAGAGCTAAATACTTCTTAGCCTGTTTTAGTATATAGATTAGCTATTTTAAATATATTAAGAGTAACTTAGATATTTTTTAGTATATCTCTTATAGTAAGGAAGCTAGCATTTATATATAATTATACTATTATTTAGTATATATAGATTTAGGTATCTAAACTGCTATTACTAAGAGCTATTATAAAGTTTATAAACTACTAGTTAGGCTTTTTTACTTATATAAGGCTGCTAGCTTATACTTTAGTAATAGCCTTTTTCTACTTTATAAGCTATTTCTCTATATTATACTTTATAAGTAGCTTCTTATATACTAAGAGGTTTAGAGTTATAGTATAACTATTTCTAGCTATAGCTTTATATTTATAAGTGTTAATACTAATACTCTTATAGAGTATATATATCTAATAGTTAATATTCTTATCTATAGTATAGTATAGATATAGAACATCTAGGTAGATATTATTATAGATCTAGTCTTAGAGTATATATTATTGCTTTTTATATACTTTATAGTGCTTATCTCTAAATATATAGTTTGCTTAGTAAGCTTAGTATAGCTTATAATTTACCTTTAATAGGTCTGTAATTATATTAATATATATAGTAGTTATATTATTACTTAGTAGTATAACTACTATACTATTTACTATACTATCTATAGAGTAGTTAGAGATATCTAGAATAGTTAGCTCTATAACCTTACCTCTAAAGCAGCTTTAGAGTATACTATCTATATTTAGAATAGTAATATATAGGTTAATACTATTCTATAGCTTAAGGCTAGATATCTTTATATATAGGAGGTTAATCTAGAGGATCTAGTTACTATATTTATATAGCTAAAAGGTAGTTATAGTAGTTGTTATCTTATAATTAAGGTATTAGAGTGGTATTTATAGTAATATAGTATATATTAAACTGTTAATTATTAAATTAGGTATAATTATATATAATTTATAATACTGTTATATATATATTTAATCTATATATTTTTCCTTATTTGGGCGCGTTCTAACCCCTTTTTCCTATACACACTCTGGTTGCAGTTAGCGCGCCCGGGCCGCTTTAGGCCTACGCGTGGAGCCGGACTAACGTCGCGCCCGACTCGCACTGCGCGTTCCGGACCCTATAATCTAACACCTATATTCAGCATTCTAGCCCTTCCTGGTTAAGGCCTATAGCTATACTCTTATATTTACTATGCTTATTTTTATTATTATTTCCTTTTTTAATATTTATAGTAATAATACTATAGACTACTAAGTAGTAGCTTTTAGTAATAATATTATAAATTACTAAGTAGTATCTTCTAGTACTATAATACTATAGACTATATCTATAGAATAGTATATTACTTATAGTACTTATACTATAAACTATACTTAAGGGCTAGTATTTAATACTTCTAGTATTATATTATAAACTATATCTATATACTAGTAGCCTCTTTAGTAATAACTAAAGATAGCCTCTTTTATATTACTAATATCTTACTATATACTATAAGTATTAATATACTATATTATAGATATCTTCTCTTCTTCTATAGAACTGTCTTTATATATAGTCTACTCTACTATTTCTAGGAGAGTATATTATATAGCCTAAACCTCCTCTAGAGCTCTTAGTATAACTAGTGCTACCCTTTATATACTCTATATACTTCTATACCTACTCTATAAAGCTCTATATATAGACCCTTATCTATAGCTACTCTCTTTCTACTATAGTTAATAACTTTTTCCCACTTGCCCTACGCCTATATATATAATATAATAATACTTAGTAAATAATATGGTTTTATTAAGCTATATTACTAGTAGATCTAGAGTTAAAAGCTATAGTAATTATTTATAGTCTTTATAAAGGGGTTTATAGTATAAAATAAAGCTAAGAGTAATTATAAAGTTAATTACTAAAGAGCTATAGAAGTTTATTCTTAAGCTAGGCTTAAGTCTATACTATATATAAGTTTTAAATTAGTTCCTCTATTTAATACTAAGTATATTAATAAGTATAAAGTCTCTATATATAGTAAATATTTATAATACTAAGAGTAAGCTACTTATAGTTTCCTTTATTAATACTTACTTATTATTATTATTATATAACCTATACTATAGTTCTTCTATACTAAGTAAGGCCTATTGCTCCTATATTATTCTATATATAAGTGTCTCTATATAACAATAAGGATCCTATATGCAGTTAGGGGTTAGAAATAAGGGTCTAATAAGCATATTAATTAAAGTTATATAAGTGAAGCTATCTTTATACTAAATTATAGTATACCTAGTGCTCCTCTTATATATTATTAAGCCTCTAGGTTATTACTTATACCCTTAAATTACTACTTATATCTCTAACCTATATATAGCTTAATATTATACTATATATAGCCTACTTATTATAGTAAGGTGCTACCTATAGTTATAATACTCCTCCTCACTAAGAACTTAGTTTATATATATATTAAACCTTCTTAGTATAATTCTCTACTATAGTATTAGCTCTAAATAGCTTTATACTACTCCTCTTATAAAGTTATTTAAAGATTATTCTCCTAAGCAGCTTTATAAATAGGTTAGCTATATTATCTACTAATAATATATACTTAAAGTTAACCTTACTATATTTAATAACCTCTTATATAAAGTAGTTATAAATCTATATATATTTTATATAGTTATTTATAGACTTCCCCTTTATAAGTATAATAGCTTCTATATTATCTACCTATATATAGAGGGGTTCTCTAAGCTCTACTCTAAGTTTGCTTAGGAAATTATATATCTAAAGCGCTTTTAATAGAGCTAATAATACTATATAGTACTTAGCCTTAGTTAATAACTTAGAGACTATAGCTTATTATTATAACCTCTATAATATAGACTTATTAGCTATAAAGAAGATCTATTTTATTATTAAGTATACTATATCCTTATAGCTAGTATAGTTACTATTAATATAGCTATAGAGACCCTATTTATTTAGGTCTCTAGCCTTATATTTATTATTATAACTTATTATAAAGGAGGGATATATACTAAGATACTATATTAAGTGCTTTATACCCTTCTTATATAACTTATTAAGATAATAGGAAAACCTAGTCTATAGTTCTATACTAAAAGAGAGGTCTAACTATATTATAAGCGCTCTAAAGCTAACTTTACTTAATACTTTTTAGTACTAACTCTAGAGATTTAGATCTAGTAAGGTCTCTATACTAGAGACTATAAAGTTAAGCACTCTAGTCTTAATAGGTGTCTTTATAGACCTAATCTCTACTCTAAATTTCTATACTATATTAGCTAAGTATATCTCTTAGCTAATAATAGTTTTTTAATACTCCTTATTAAAAGTAAGTTAAATACTAAGGAAGTTATTAAGTACTCTAAGGTTATTAACCTTAATCTTATTGCTTATATATTTATAGATTATATCTAGAGCAGCTTTTAGTTCTATTACTAGAATATTATTAATATATATTACTATTATAATATCTAGAGCTTTATTATAGTAAGTTATATTATCTAAGTATAGTAGTATAAATTCTATATGCTAAAGAATCTCTTATAACTTCTTTTGCTACTATCTCTCACTCTATTATAGTCTATATAGAGCTTTATAGAGTTTAATAACTTACTCTTAATCTCCTTTATAACTATATATAGCTATAAGGCTACTATATTATAGATCTATAAAGAACTCCTTAATTAAAGGGAAAGGTATTATATAAACTATCTCCTCTAGCTCTCTATTTAAATATATATTAATAAAGTCTTACTGCTATATAAAATATCCTTTTTACTATATATAGACTAATAGAATCTACTATAATACTATTTAAGATATTAAGGTATATATCTAGATAAAGTCTCACCTAGAGACTTATAGAAAGCCTCTTACTATAATCTATATCTTATATTTTATAAGCTTACTATAGGCTTTTTTATACTTCTAAGCCTATTTAGCTATTAATTAGAGGCCTTATAGTGCCTCCTCTTTATTAATAAACTATAATACCCCTTTTTCTATAAGTCTATATATCTTAGTAAAAGCTGCCTCTACCTATTCTAACTAGTTATTTATAGATCTATTTTATGCTTCTATAATAGTTATTAGGTCTATATAAGGCTATAAACTTATTTCCTAATTACTTATAAAGAGGTTAGTTATAAAAGCTATAGTATAAGTATAAGCTATACCCTCTCCTCTTAGAGATCTAGTCTCTTTAATTTATAGATATACTTTATATATATAGTTTATAATCCCTTATATATAGCTTTAGGACTATAGGCCTTAACTAGGTAGCAGTATTTACTAATACTCTCCTAACTTTATTATAGATTTATAAAAGATAATATTAAAGTAGGTAATAATCTTATCCTGCTTTAGTATCTATATTCTATATACTTAGTCTCTATAATAACTAATAAGGATATCTTTCTCTATATATACTGCTATCTTTTTACTCTTAGTCTAGACCTCTAGATTAATATAAGCAAAATAGATACTCTTAATAACTTATAACTAGCTTATATTAGATATATAGTCTTCTCTTAGACTTAATAACTTATTATAGAGTACCTAAATAAATATCTTATCTATAATAGCTATAGTATAGAAGTAGTTAATAATATAGATTACTACTATAAGTAAATATAGCTATAAATCTACTAAGATCTCTAAATTAATACTTAAGGTATATACCTTATCTAAAATAATCTAAATTATATACTCTGCTATATTATTCTGCTTATATATATATAGTAGTGATAACTCTATCTTTATTCTATTATTCTATAATATAGCCTTAAGGTAAGTTACTATAAACTCCTCTATATTATCTATATAGATAACCTTTATTGCTATACTAAAGGTGTTCTTCTATCCTTAGAGATAAATCCTTAATTAGTATACTAGCTTATTCTTTATATCTATAAAGATAATTACTTAAAAATACGTTTTATTATCTATAACTAGCAAAAAGTACTTAAAGTACTTTACTAGCTTTACCTCTTTAATATTAATATAAAGAACGTCTCCTGCTTTCTCTATATAGTGCCTTAGTATTTATAGAGAATATCTTAGACTCTTTAAAAGATTATAGATTTTATAGAGTTATAGAACTACTAACTTAGAGAATATTATATAGCTCTTTATTATTTATATAGTCTTTTTTATCTCTCTAAAGCTTAGATAACTAAGTCTTCTATACTAAAGCTTAGATTTAGTCTTCTACTATATAATATATATTATCTATATACCTAAATCTCTCTTATATATTATATTAAGGTTAAAACCTCTTTAGTGTATATTAAGTATTATAAATACTTATCTATTAGCTATAATAAGCTTATTTTTATTAAGGTAACCTCCTGAAATAGACTAAGAACCTTAAGATAAAAATAACAAAACCACACACTTCCACACACTTATATAGAAATATTATAATATTGCAGCTTTATATCTAGAAGCCCTAGAATAAAGAAAAGGATCTCTCTAAGTATAATAACCTTATTATAGATATAAACTATTAAGCAAAAAGTAATAAAAGCTTCTAAATAATAAAATAAACTATAGTAATACTAACTAAAAAATACTCCTCTATTCTCCTCTCTGCCCTTAATAAGGTAAAGGTCCTACTATACTATACTAACTAATATACCTATCTAAGCACCCTCTAAACTAGGCTATCTACACTACTCTATCTTAATTATCCCCTATAGTCTTACCTTAATATTTTATAAGAAAGACTATATATTAAAGAAAAATTATATAAATAAAAGCTACTATTTATAAAGGAAAAGGTAATCTCTATACTACTTAATTGCTCCTCCTAAGCTATTATAGACTTAATTACTTTTTTTTATAGTTATACTACTCTAGTCTTCTTTATCTAGACTTATCTTCTATAGGCTTATAAGCCTTATTCTAATCTAAACCTTACTTATATTATTCCTAACTATACTAACTAGGCAGCTATAAAAAGTAGTAGCTATAGTTACTCTTAGAGATATTATCTTTAATTTATTACTAATAGTTAACTTACTCTATAATATAGTTCTTATAGCTATTATAGATAGGCTTAAGAATATTAGATAAAGCTAGATATAGAGGATATTTCCTAGTAATAATAGTTTAGTATAGTGCTAGAGTAGAGAGGTATAAAGAGGTTATATCTTATCTAATATTAGATAGTCTAGCTAGTAAAATAAAAGAGTTAGATAGAGTTAAATCTAGGTTTATAAGGCTAGAGTTATTATTACTAGGAGATAGCAGAGTGCTATAGAGACTAAAAGCTAGTAAGTCTAGGTTTATAATAGTATAGAAGCTAGCCCTACTAAAGTAATAAGGAGTAGGTTTCTTACTATTAGGCTTACTAATCTAGCTTTCTATATAGTATAAGATAAAAGTCTTTATAGAAAGTCTTAGTATTTTAGAAAGAGGTAGAAAGGAGGGTGTTCTAGATACTAAGAGCTATATTTTACTAGTATTACTATATAACTCTGCTATAAGGAGGTTTACCTAGAGTGTCTATAAAGATCTATTATTATAGAGTATAGAGTATTTTATAAACTTAGTAGTAATCTTTAAGATATACTAAGTAATAATTTAGAATTAATTCCTCTTTATTACCCCTTTTATAGTTACTACTAATACTATACTATTAATAATACTCTTATAAATATAGACTCTAATCTAATCTACTGCTTTAAGACTATATATTTATAAATCCTACTATTAGAGCTAGGATCTAACTATAGTATTCTTTTAAAGGAGGGTATAAATATTAATAGAGGCTCTAAGAAGCTTATATTACTAGAAGAGGTTCTCTATAGCTTCTATAAATAGTTTATTAAAATCTCTGCTTTAAATTAAGTTAGTATAGTAAGTAGTCTCTCTTTTCTAGTTTATTACTATTATTATCTAGTAGTTACTATTATACTAAATATAAAAGATAGTAATATCTAACTAGGTAAATAAGTTATAATAGGTATTTATAATTAATAATATTAAGATTTAGTATCTGCTAAGAGAGAGTACTACTCTTATCTACTAAGTAACTTATCTTCTTAAAGTCTATATATATTTACCTAATCTATATATATTAAACTTAGTAAGGTAATATATCTCTTTTGCCTTAAAATAGATTTCTATTACTAGTTCTCCTTAAATATTATAGAAATAAGTAAGGTAGTATTAAGTAACTAATAGAGGCTACTTAGTCTATTCTCTAGTTATATTAAACCTATAGTGGAATTAGGTTTATAAAGATAGTATAGCATTCTAACTTAACTTAATATACTAATTAGATACTCTCTTTTTCTCTATCTTATTCTTTAGTAGTTCTAGATTACTAACTAAACCTATAACTAAGAGTTCTAAGCTGCTATAAGAGTTATTAATATAGATTAGTTATCTAGAGTTATTAGTATAGTAAGGGCTATAATCTAAGTAAAGAAAAGGCTTATTATTATAGAGGTTAAAGGCTCTCTCTCCTATCTATCTATTTTCTTAGTATATAGCAGTAATAATTCTATTCTAATAGGTATAGTTTTATATAATATTAACTATAAAGTAATTATTAATAATATCTCTTATCTTAGTATTATAGTTCTTAGATAGACTTAGATTTAGATCTATAAGAGGCTTAATAGATATATTAATAAATATAAAAGCTTCTATAACTTAAATATTAGATATAGATACTTTAAGATTAAGGTTAAGTATTTTAAGATATCTAAGATAGAGCTATACTAGGGTTAATCTATCTATAGATATAGAGTTAGAAACTATAAAGTTCTAAGTATAAATTATCTTTTAAATCTTCTTATTATATAGCAGAGAGGTAATCTTTTTAATATACTTAGTCCTATTAGTAGTTCTTAATAGAGTTAGAAAGACTATACTATCTATCTCTAGATCTCTATTATAAAACTTAGAAATAATTTAATTTATCTATATATTAAAGATCTCTTTAAAGAAAGAACTAGTTTAGTACTTAGCTAACTCTAGTTATATATAGTAGTAAAGCTACTTAAGGTAAAGTATACTTAATATCTATAGCTACTCTTCTTAAAGTTAAAGTATATAGATAACTTTAACTAAGTGTTTAAGGATAGATATTATACTATTAAGAGGCTTATAGATAGCTATTATAGACCTAATTAGTATTTTAAGATATAATTCTAACTTTCTATTATACTAGAAGTTATTATAGAAATAGAAAAAGCCTAAAAGTTAGTTAATAAGTAAGATAGAGTAAAAAACTACTTCTTTATTAATACTCTTTTTAACTAGTAATTAGAAAATAAGTATAGTAAGCTAGCTTTTCTATATAGTAGCTCTACTATTTTTAATCTTAGTATTAGTAGAGATATAGTATTATTTAATAAGGCTAATTCTATTAGAGAGGTTATAAGTAAGAAGTTAAAAACTAATCTCTATATTAAAAGCTAAAAGGGAAGTCTTAGTCTAAATAGTCTTTTATAGATTAAATAAGTTAACTATAGTAGCTAACTCTTCTTTATTTTCTTTAGCCTAGCCTAATTATTAAGATCTAGTAGGTTAAAGCTATTAAAAATAAATATAGAGTTAAGCTATAGAGATAGTAAAGTAAAGCTACTAAAGCTCTTTATATTTAAGGTTTTTATTTAGCTTAAAAGGAAATTAGAAGTAGAAAGAAAGTATCTACCTAGCTAAGTGCTGCTTATTAATTCTTATAGCTAGAATATTTAGGGTTTTCTTAAAGAGAGTAAAGTTAATAAGTATAACTATAGTTTCTAAAAGCTTACTATTCTATTTATCTTACTTCTAAGAAAACTTCTCTAAAGTAGTAATAAGAAATACTTCCTTAATCTAGATATTAGTAATCTTAGTAGGGAAACTCTTAGATAAAGATATTATTAAGAATAAAGTAAATAGAGGTAATTATAGACTTAATTAAAGTTTTTAGTAAGGAGAGAAAGATATATAAGTAGTATAAAAGAGTAGAGATTTATAATATTATAAAGAAGGGTTATATATAAGTAAATATAAGTTAGAATAGGAATTTTATAGTTAAATATCTATAAAGAGAGCTTAGATTATAAATTAAGCTAAGCTATAATACTAAATTAATTATTAATAAGTTAAATCTATTTATATTAAGAGAAATAAAGTAGTTATTTATATATAGATTAAAGGAAATAAGCTATTAGTTACTAATTATTAACTAACTAGAATAAAGAGATAAAATAAGAATAGGTAGTAGGAGGAGATAGTTATAAGGGTTAACTTTTTTTCTTATCTAATTAATCTTAACTATAAGAAAAGCTTAACCCTTTAAGTAAATACTTTAATAAAAGGTAGGGTAACTAGGTTATATAACTAGATCTCCTCTAGCTCTCTCTAGCTTTTTCTTCTTCTTCTATAATATAATAGAAATAGTAATCTCTCTTTTATATCTATAAAGTATAACCTTAAGCCTTCTTTAATACTTATTAGTTATAGCTTCTATTAGAAATCTTAATAATCCTTATATACTAACTTAGCTAAGAAAGTATATCTTCTAGCTTTTTATAAATAAACTAGTTTTTAATAAGAGAGACTATAACTCCTCTCTATATATTAAGCTCTCTATTAACTCCTTTATAATAAATAAACTTACTTTTTTAGCTCTTACTTTATATATTTACTAACCTTTTTATATAGGTTATAGTATTTCTTATATAGTACTTACTTAAGCTTCTAGAGCTTTCTAAGCTATATTAAGAAGTAGACTTTTATATAAAAGTTCTACCTTTAAATAACTATAAGATTATTATTTATTAGTTTTAAGAGGCTTATACTAGTTCTTATTACTAAAGTATAATAGAAAAGAGACTACTATTTTATAGATATATCTTTATTACCTTAGTAATTATAGATACTTTTAGACTTTAGCTAGTAAAGATAATTAATTCTAATAGATCTAAGATTAGCTATAGCTTCTATATTTAAGCTAATAGAGATTATAATATAGTTTCTTATAGTAGTTATAAGTAGTATACTTACTCTCTCTATAATAAGGTTACTAAAGCTTAAGTCTATAAGCTATACTTTAAGTATATAAGTATACTTAGTAATACTTATACTAACTATCTTTACTATAAATAAGATTCTAAGTGTTTCTTTAATTCTAAGAGAAACTATAAGGCTTTTAGCTATAGTATAGATAATCTAGAGTAATAGAGTAGTAAGTTTAAAGAGGTAGTTACTTAGTTCTAGATTAACTAGCAAACTATAGAGAGATCTAGAGTAACTTATCTAGGATTTAGAACTATAGTAAAATATTATAAAGCTTAGCTAAAGAAGTATAAGTCTAAATTACTATTTATTCTTACTAATTACCCTCTAGCTAATTTAGATATCTCTATTCTTAATAAGAGAGAGCAGGTTAAAATCCTAACTAGGGTTTAAAGGAAAAGAGTGGAAAAAAGGAAGAACTAATATAATATTCTATATACTTAGCAGTCTTTATAGACCTAAAAATATAAATTAATAAATAAAATCCTTCTTATTTAACCTTAAAATACTTTAATATATATACTCTATATAAATAATATAAAAAAGACTAGGAAAAACTAGAAAAATTTATATAAAGTCTTAGTAAATTAGGTAAAATTAACTAGCTATAATAATACTTTTTTAATATAGTAAAGCTACCTTAAAATATAAATAGGAGGGTTTCTTTATCTCTAGTTTCTTTAATAATATAACTATTTATAGCTAGAGAAACTTACTAACCTAACTACTTATATAAAGCTATAGTTATATAAGAGGATAAGTAAATAGTTAATTTAAAAGTAAGAATATTATTATAAATATAAAATAGATAAATAATTACTATAGAAGCAGAAACTAAAGAAGAGTAGATAGATAATATAAAATAATATAATATTATATAGGGATATACCCCCCTTAGAATACTAAGCATAGAAGTCTAATCTAGAAGTAGTATAAAAGTAACTAGCTAGGTATTATAGATATAGCTAAATTATTAAAGTTAAACTATAACTTAAAAACTTTTTAAGTAATAATAAGCTAGAACTTAGTACTTAAAGTAGGAGGCTATCTAGTTAAGGTAGGAGGCTATAAAGAGAGATCTCTTAGAATAAGGCATAGAATACTTAAGTAGTAATAGAGAGAAACAGAATATACTAATTACTAGAAAGGTTATAGTATGCTCCTAATAGGTTCTATATAGCAGAACTTACTATAGGCATAGTAGTAACCTTAGTAGTATAATTTCTAATATAATAATAGTATTTAGGCTAGATATTACTATTACTAGTAAGATTAAAACTATAAGGGTATAAGAGCAAACTTAAATAGTAAGTAAAATAATATAGATATAAATAGGCTAGTCTTAGTATTATTTCTATAGTCTATTTTAATATACTAAGCTAGGGAATTATAGTTAAGTAATTAAGGTAGAGAGTATAGTAAGGCTCCCTCTAAGAGTATAAGCCTTATCTATTATAGATATAAAAAGGCCTATTCCTCTATAGCAGCACTAGTTCTAGCAGGTTATATAGAGTTATTCTCTATTTTAGTATACTAACTATCCCTAACTAGGTTAAATAGCTAAAGCTCTATATAAAGTTTCTATATTACTCTTATTTAGTTAAGAGCCTCCTTTAGAGTCTATAAATATACCACTAAGTATATAATCTACTATAGAATATCACTATCTAGATTACTTATTAATAGAGAGTTAGTATTATTAAGGTTAGTAAAAGGTTTCTCTACTTCTTCTTTATTATCTTTATTAAGATAGGAGTAATTATAGATAGAGTAAATCTTATTAAGTTAGTCTATAAGGTTAAGTCTATACTAGTTAATATCCTCTAGTTTCTAAAAACCTTCTAGAGCCTTAATAAACTTCTTTAAGTAGTTTTTAGTATAAGTTAATCTATAAAGGGGTTTTTCTATAAGGGTTTTAAGTTAATATAAAGTGTTATTAGAGGCCTTTAAATAGATCCTAAAGAGGTCTTTTTAATAATAGTTAAGCTTAGTATCTAAAGACTTATTTATATACTATTTAATATTAAATACTAAGATAAGGTTACTTATTTTTAATTTCTAACTATATAAGATATAGTGTTTTTAGTAATTAAACCTATCTATAATATACTTATACTAGGCTATAATTATCTTCTATATAGTAGTATAGTTCTTATTAAGCTATTTAAAAGCTCTTATCTATATAAGAAGCTTCTTTTTAGATATTATTACCTAATTCTATATTAATACTTTCTAGGTTAGTATAAATATCTCTATTAGAGTTATAGCTTTATATCTATAAAGTAGATAGAAGGAGCTATAGCTAGTTAAGGCTCTAATAGAAGTTTTATTAGTAAATAGTATAGCTTAAAAGAATAGCTAAAAGTCCTTATCTATATTCTTTATCTAAGTAGTAAGAAGATATATAATAGTCTAGTAGCTAACTTTAATAGTACTATTAGTATACAGATTATAGGTAGTAGTAACTTTTTATTTAGGTCTATACTTATAGTTAAATTTAATAACTATACTCTTATTCTTAAAGCCTCTATTAATAATAAGTATATTATAGAGCTTATAGTAATAAATAATATCCTCCTATATAAACTTAGTAATAAGATAAGAGTTAGCTTACTATATCTACTAAGCCTCTACCTATCTAGTTAGAAGGTATTAGGCCTTAACTATATTCTATTTACTAACCTTCTATATATCTAATACTATATAAGTAAATAGCAGCTCTAAGAGTGCTAAGAAATAGTAAGGGTTATCTATATATCTAGGCTTATACTTCTAGTAATCTTTATAAGTATAAACTTATTTACTAACTTATTAATAGAGGCTATACTAGTAATACTACTCTATTAACTACTTAATAACTATATTATATCCTCTATATCTACTTTCTTAATATGCTTTTATAATAAGCTTAGTTTAGGTCTATAAATTATCTATAACTTATTATAGAGTAGGCTTATATATACTAAGATATATAAATAATAACTTATCCTTTAGAAAGAATTTTCCAGCCTCCTCCTTAAACTTATAGTATAAACTAGGCTTAATTCTATCTAGCTATCTTAATATACTAAGATAATAGGTAATTTAGTATAAGTAGTAATTCTAGTATAAAGAGCTATTTAGTATAGTATTAGGAATATCTATAAGTCTTAGAGACTCTTATAGAATATTATTAACTTTAGTAGTAAGGATCTTAATAGAGCAGACTTTATCTCTATTTACCTATGCTTTATTAAAGAAAGAGATAGTAATTAGGTCTATAAAGAAGATTTACTTATTAATCTAGTTATTAATTTCTCCTTTAGTATCTTAGTTAAGCTTATCTAATAGTCTACTAGATTTATAAAATAATTTATTAGCTATAGTATTGCAGCATATCAGAACACCTATTAGAATATATATAGATTTAACCTTAACCTTCTAACTATAAAGTAGTGAATTAGCACATCTAAAGTATATTCTATAGTATAGGCGCTAAGTTATTATTTACTAATAGGGAAATATTATTCTGCTAGTATAGATCTATTTTAGATCCTATTTTATAGTACCTTACTTAAGCATACTAGAACCTAGATTAGCAGTGCTTAATTAGTAGAGCTAGGGTTAGCTATACCTATATAACTTAGATTATAATATACCTTCTAGTTATAAACTATAACTAAACACTATATATAAAAGGTTATAATAGGCTAGAAAATCCTAATTATAACTATCTAAACTTATTTTATAAATAAGATCCTCTAATTATAAATACCCTCTTAAAATAAAGAAGATATATTATAAAGAATTATTTAGCTACTAAATTGCTATTTTGCAGCTTTAAATATTATTATTTATTTAGAAAGGTATACCTAGGTTTAATTTTAGAGTTACTCCTTCTATCTAAGATATTAAAAATTTTTCCTTAATACTATTTAAGTTAGTATACTGCCTACTGCCTTTTATAAATTCTAGGCAGCTTATTTATACTTACTTCCTCTCTCTAAAAACTATATTATAACTATATATTATCTAAATATCTATATAATAATTATATATATATTATATCCTGATTTTAATAATTATTTTAATTATAGCTAACTATTTTATAGAATATATCTTTTAATAAGCTCTCTAACTTAGCCTAGTAGATAGCTAATAAAAAGGCCTATAAAAAGGCCTGCTATACTACTAAAAAGGTATATAAGTATAAGCTTACTAAGTAAGTTAAGGAGAAAGCTATTAGTAAGCTAGTCCTTTCTCTCTATAGCTAGTTATTTAATAGTAACTTAGCTAGTAAGGAGGAAAAAGCTGCTACTAAGTATACTAATAAAGAATCTATAGAGGAGGAGGGTATTAGTAAGCTTATTCTCCCTCTCTATATCTAGTTATCTAATAGTAACTTAGATAATAAGGAGAGGGAGGCTATTATTAATAATAATAAGCTTACTCCCCTTTTCTGCTCTAAATTACCTTTTAGTAATAAGAATAATAAGGTAAGAGAGGCTGCTATTTAATATATCTAACCTAACTATATTATTAAGTATTATATATTTAATATCTCTAATTCCTTATTTAATATTCTAACTCTTATTTAGCTTTTTATTAAGTGCTCTCTAGCTAAAAGGCTATAGATAGGGCTCTTAAAAAGGCTCTTTAGTAGCTTTCTAATTAGAAGCTTTCTAGTATATTTATAATTCCTTCTTATTAATATATTCTAATTATTATTTAGTAATATATAGTATAACTACCTAGAAGTAGGCTTTAGTTATAGCCTCTTAGTCTCTATATCTAAGTAAGTAGTATAAGAGTATTCTAGTAGTTTATAGCTCCAGACCCTGCTCTACTTTACTAAACTATAAACCCCACTCCTCTAATAAGGATTCTAATAAGTAGAATAATAAGGACTTTATCCCCTCTAATAAGGGTAAAACCTCTTTTAGTAGATTTAATAATAAGCTAATAATTTATAGTAGAAACACTATAGGAATTCCCCCTCTAGACTATAAGAAATATAATAAGCCCTACTAGAGTTATATTTATAGTAGAGTAGCTAGCTGCTTATTTAAAAGGTGTTTTAGAGGTACTAGAAGTTAATATACTAACTATAAGGGCTATACTTATATATCTATCTCTATTATAGTAATTATTCTATAGTATATACTAAGTTCTCTTTTATATATTCTAAAAGAGGAGCTTTTTAAAGCCTAAAAGACTACTATTAGCTAGTTATATAGCACTATTTATATCTTATAGAATAACTATAAGCTTAACTAGAAGCTATTAGGCTTAGTATATAACTAAGAACTTTAGTCTAATATTATAAACCTATTCTAGTAGCTCCTGCTTAGGTTATTAGAAATATTATATTTAGGAGGCTAGGATAGTAGTTAAGGCTATCCTAGCCTAGATTTATAAAAGTTATTATACTCTAGAGGCTTTACCCTAAATTAAGAGAGATTTACTATCTAGTTCTTATTCTAGTGTTATAATCTTATTTTATATATTTATAAGGTTTAATATTAATCTAAAATGCTTAAACTTAGCTCTTAGTAGGTTTTTTATAAGTCTATCTATTAGTATCTAGTCTGTTAGTATATAGATAACTTTAAATAATTCTGCTAAGTGCTCTTAGCATAACTATATATTCTAGATATTAATATATCTAAGCTATATTATAATATGCTCTTCTAAGTTTATAATAAAGTATATAGTCTGCTAATTATTATAATAAACTTTCTAGGTATCTCTAAGGTTAAGATATATATCTTAGAAGAGCCTATATAGTGCTATTACTTTTTTTACTATTTGCTTAAGGCTTAGAAGTTTAGCTTCTATTATTAAGGTTATAACTATACTTTACTATATAGCTTTTTACTAAATAGCATCTCTAAAGAGCAAGATAATATATCCTTATAAGGATCTCTATATCTCCTTATTATTAGTAAATAATATATCTCCTATAATTAGAAGTTCCTAACTACCCTCTATATATCTATAGATAATTATAAAGAAGTATATTAAGTATAGATACCTAATTATCTAGTTTGCTGCTACTAAATATATTTTAGAAGGGTTTATTAGAAATTAAGAAAGTTAAAAAGCTATAAATACTATATCTAGATATACTATAACTATAGTATATAAAATAGATCTAATCTTTTCCTAAAACTTCTTTACTTATATCTTTATAGCCTAGAAGATATTCTTCTTAAATTTAATTATTAATAGTAATATAGCTAGATAAACACTATCTATAAGTTTAAATCTCCTTACTATCTTATTAATATATATATTATATATAAAGTGGATTTTATATACTATTCTATTCTATATAATATATATTCAAAGAAACTATTCTATAGAGCCTTAGTTCTTAAGTATATATCTACTTTTAAGACCTCCTATCACTTTTTAGCCCTCTTCTTAGTTAGTTTTATAGAAGAAAATAAGGAAGTTATTAATATAGAAGAGGATATAGACTTTATAGTTTAGATCTATAAATAGATATAGATCCTCACTATATAGCTCTAGACTAAGATTATAAAGCATTAAGCTAAAGTCTTTATACTATAAGTATAGTAACTCCCTTAGTCTATATAATACTTATTTAAGCTTAATATATTTACTAACTTACTTAAAACCTTTAAGTAACTTATAAATAACTAGCTCTCTATCTAGCATTTTAGTATTTAGAAAAGCATTTATAATATTAAACTAATAAATCTTAGAGTTAAACTAAGCTATAATTATAAGTATTATTTAAAGTATCTAAGCTATAAGTATAGCTATATATATCTCCTATAGACTATCTATAGGTTACTTATCTCTATATATATAGATATATACTTTATAGTACTAGAGATATCTATCTTTATTATATTTATAGATAAAAACCTACTTAAGTAAAAGAGGTTTCTAATATATATCCTTTAGGTTAATAATACACTAAGTCTCTATTTAATATAGCGTTTTAATTTTATTCTATACTGCTTACTTAAATATTAATTAGAGCTTTAGGAGTAGGTTCTAAAGATCCTTCTAGTTTTTAGGTAGTTTAATAAGGTTATTAATATAATATTTATCCTTATATATTATTCTAAGCCTTATAGCCTTATTTATATATACTATAGTGCTAAAAACTATATATAGTATTTAATATATATAATCCCCCTCTTAAATTGCTCTCTACTAATTAGGCAGAAAAGTATTAAAGAAGTCTTACTATAACAGATTATTCCCTTTAGGGACTAAGTTATTATTATATAATATTATTATAAAGGCTCTATCTCCTAGTTCTAAGTTATAAACTTAGAGGCTATATCTTATTACTAAGCTATATTTCTTCCTTTTATACTTTTAATACTCCTATTCTCTATTATACTATATCTTATTTATATTAGGCTCTTTATTATATAGTATAATATTAGTATATTTACCTATAGGTTACTATATATAATTTCTATTTCTATTATAGTAATTAATATTTAAGGCTAGCTATTACTCTAGTTATAGTTAAAAATCTAGTACTAATAGCTCCACTTCTCTAATATCCTCTATACTTTACTATTTCCCACCCCCTACCTCTAATATACTTTTAGACTCTAGGGTATTATCTAGGGTTATTAAGCCTCCTACTATATTAAAAGTATCTTTTATAGCACACTCTTATATATTAATATCTTAAGTATCTTAAGTTAAAGCCTCTAATTTGCTTAGTAATTCTTTTATATTCTTATAGTTACTAAGCTATTCTAAAATTATACTAGCTATACTAATAGGCTTAGTGATTTTATTAATAATTTTCTATATAATAGTATACTCTATTATAATTACCTTATTCTATAGTAAATAGAATTTATACTTATTAAATATAATATTCTATATTATAATTACCTAGTTAATCTTAGGGATCTAAATCTAATATAGATTATAGATATTTAGAATATAGCCTACTAGATATCTGATATATTTTCTTAGTTAAATCTTAAAATCTCTTTTCTTCTTATTTTATTCCCTTTTCTGTTTTAAGGAGTATGCTTTATATCTATATATATAAATCTATTCCTAATATAGCTAAAGGTTTCTTAAGAGGCTTAAAATAAGCTCTAGTTTATACTAATAGTAGTAGTTTTAAAACTATTAGTTCTTAACCTAATTTAGTAAGAGCTAACTATAGGTTTTACTTAGACTTATATTAAATAAGTAGATACCTATATAAGTGCTTTCTAACTATATATTTTTAGAAAGACCTACTCTAACCTAGATTTTAATATCTTTATTAATTACCTCTTATTTTATATATTTAGTTATACCTATTAGCTCCTTTATATATAGTAGAGGGTTCTCTAGTTTAATTTCCTTTTTAATATACTATTACTAGAATTTAGTTTTGCTCTTTATTATAATTATAGAGTATTTAATATTAAAATAGATCTTATAAATTAATAAACCCTTTTAGTATTATACTTAGGCTTTAAACTATATTAGGACTTCTATAACTAGTCTATAGTCTTTTCCTATAAGCCTAAATCTAAATAGATATTCTATATATTTATCCTTAATAACTAGTAACTATAATTTACTAGAGTAGTATTAGCTCTCTAGAAAGTTAAATAGGTTCTAGCTAATATAGTAGTATAGATATATAGATCTAGCTTTTAAAGTATATCTTAAAATAACTTTCTTAGTATGGGTAATAGTATAGGTTTTATATCTAACTTAAAAAGGGCTTTTAATTCTCACTCCCTATATATTATTAACTAAGTATATAAGTATATATAGACTAAGATACTCTGAGCAAAGATACTATAGTATTATATTATCTAATCTATTACTATAAAGCTTATAAGAGGGCTTTTATAGTGCTTTTTAAAATTTATTTAGTAAGTAAGTTATTACTATAATACTATTTTAGCTTATTAAAATAGAAGAGTAAGTAGAAATAGACTTATATTTAAGAAATATAAAGTTACTCTTATAATCTAGCTTTCTAAGAACTATATTCTAGCTAATACTACTAAAATAAAGAGTATAGTTAAGGCTATAGTACTATATATCTTTTATACTTAGCTTTACCTTTAAGATAATATTAATATAGAAGTTTTAAATATATATAATATCTTCTAAGATAAGATCCTCTATTTTAGAGCTGTTTTTGCTATTTAGAATCTATCTCAGAATATATTATTTCTTATCTAAGATAGGTAAAAAAGAGCTTCCTGCTTCTATAAAGTAGCTAGGTAGTAATAGCTTATATAAGCCTAGAATAAGGAGATTAAGGTTATTAATAAGGTAGGTTATACTATAATTATCTAAAACTATACTTTTAGAGAGTAGATATTAGTTATATTATAGTATTATATAAACTCTATAGTTTAAGTTAATATAATTAGTAATTAGCTTTAGTAAAATTAGAACTATAATAATTATTCTAAGATAGTCCTACTTATCTTATTTTAAATTATTATTAGTTATATCTAAGTTAGACTTATCTATATTAGATTTAACTTTAGAAGTGGGTTTGCTATTTTTTAGCTAACCTTTTTTCTTATATTTAGCCTTAAGTGCTACCTAGTATAACTTATTGAGATACTTTTAAATTATAATTAATATATTCTTTAATATATTTAAAACCCTCTATTTAGCTTTTCTAGTTAGAGTAAACTCTAACTAAGAGCATAGCTTTAGGTTCTAGAGGTGCTAATTTCTATAGAGGTAATCCTTCTTTATACTATTATTTAAGTTATTTAGAGACTTTTTACTAAGTATAGTATAAATACTAAGTATCTTTATTTAAGGTGTTTTACCTATAAATAATCTATAAGTTAGAAGTATTAGGAAGATACTGCTAATCTTTTTAATTACTAAAATCTCCTTTTCTAAGTACTTATCTTATTATAGCTTTTATTTCTTATTAAGCACCTAGATAGGAGTAATTTAATACTTAATTACTAAGAGGAAATTATAGACTATAAGTATACCTTTAACTTTAGAGACTTTCTAGCTTTTTGCTTTTAGGAATACTATATACTATTCTATATATTACTTACTTAGATTAGAGTTACTATATACTTTTTTAAGTACTATATAATACTCCTTTTAGGTAAGGGTTTATACTATAGTATCTTTTTAGCTATACTATTACTAAATTATTTAGATAAGCACCTAAACTATAATTATACTCTTTAATTATTTAGATAGAGTTATATTTAATATAATAGTTAGTAAGACTATTTTATCTAAATAGGCTCTAGCTGCTTTTAAATTATTAATAAGAGTTATCTTCTAAGCCCTCTAGTTAATCTAGTCTTTCTATACTATAATATAATTTTATTAAATATTAACCTAGGTAAGCTATTTAGGTTTAGGCAGTTTAGGCTTAGTAAATAATTATTACTTACTTTTAGCTTTAGCCTTCTCAGACTTCTATTTAGCTATCTTAAGTTCCTAGTCTTCTCCTAATTCTTTATTTTACTAGTTATAGTATTTTATAATTATTAGAGTTTTATCTATAGCATAACTATAGATTAGTAGAGCGTCTTCTATATCTAGATTAGTAAGATACTAAATATCTAACTAGTATATTTACTGCTTAAAAAGGGGGTACTAGTTAAACTAATTATTAATACTATAGAGGATAATTAAGGAGTTAGATTTAGTTAGGGAAGATATTCTAATAAGTATATAGAGTTTTATAGAAAAGAGTAACTTAATAAGGTGTTCTAAGTATATAAATAAAGTTTAGAGGTATATATATATATTAAAGTAAAAGAGCTAGGCTTATAACTATTATAGTATATTAGAATATCTATTAGAATATATATAGATTTAACCTTAACCTTCTAACTTAAAGTGGCAAATTAGCATACCTAAAGTATATTCTATAATATAGGCACTAAGTTATTATTTACTAGTGGGGAAATATTATTCTGCTAGTATAGATCTGTTCTAGATCCCGTTCTGTAGCGCCTTACTTAAGCATACTAGAACCTGGATTAGCAGCACCTAATTAGCAGAGCTGGGGTTAGCTGAGCCTATATAACTTAGATTGCAATATATAGTATTCTAGCTTTTAAGTAGATATTTAACTTTAAAATTAAATATATAAATCTATAAAATCTATTAGATAATAAGAGCTCTAGGTAGATTAGAAATAGCACTATTAAGCTAAGTAATAAGAATCTTAGTGTCTATTTTTAGTATAAAGTAGTAACTATAGAGGTAAAAGTAAACTTATTTAAGGGCTTTAAGTATACCTCTTAACTTCTTCTTTCTAGTATTATAGTTTAGCTCTATACTAGTCTATAAGCTACTTTTATATCTAGAAACTATATACTTACTATTAATATATTAACTAAGGATAGTACCCTAACTAAGGCTGCTAGTATTAACTATAAGATAGATTTTACCTATATTAGTGCTATAGTTAAGCCTAATAAGGATAGAAGTAGAGGTAAGTTAGTTCTTAAAAGTGTTTATAGCTAACTATTAAGGCTAGTTCTATTTAAATAGAGTATTCTTCTTTAAGAGTACTATAAGTAGCCTAGCTATAGCTAAAAATCCCTAAATCTAAACCTAATAGAATATTATAACACTAAGAAAGGATCTAAGATTAGTGAGGTTATTATAGACCCTCTATTTTCTAATCTTAATAATCTTTAACTTTTCTAGCTTTTAGCTACTAGTACTATAAATATATCTTATAATAGTAATAGATTGCTAGGCCTACTATAATTTCTTAATAGTAATAATATAGCTAGCTAACTTAATATTTATAAGAACCTTATTAATATTTTAGATATATTTTAGGATATATCTATATAGTCTAGAGTAACTAGAGACTTCTTTATTATTATATTTTAAGATAGAGCTTTTAATAGCTATATTATTAAGGAAAGCCTTATAGCAGGTTAGGATTAGGTTATATAGAATCTATATTATAACTTTTATAAACTAGGCTATAGAATTAGTAGCTCTTTAAGGTAGAGTATATATTTAAAGAAGGCTAATTAGTGTTATAAAGGTTATAATATTATAGCTATATAGATCTAGTAGGACTTAGTTATACCTAGAGAAGAAATCTAATAATAAGAGAAGCTAGTATATTATAAAGTCTTCTAAGAACTTATTACTAGATAGGGGCAAAGCTATATTATATAGGGTAATAGTATTAATCTTAGTTATAGAGTTAATAAGGTATATCTTTCTATCCTTTTTTTAAACTAAGAAGAAGGGGTTTTTATAAGCTATATAACTTTATTTAAAAATATCCTTCTTTAGTCTATCTTTTAGAATTATTATTATATTACCCTCTAAGGTTTTTAGAATTAATATACTTCTTACTTACTAGGCTTTATAAGGGATAACTTTAATTACTTATAGAGGAGCTATAAATAGATAAATAGATCTATAATACTTAAAACTCTATATAAGAGCCTTCTCTCTATTACTTAGAACTTTAGAGAGAAGCTTCTTTTCTTTTAGGTTAAGGTAGTCTATTATTACTAAGATCTTATTAAGTTATTCTACTATAAGTTACTCCCTCTTAGAAATAATTAAAAACTTTAGTTAGATAAGGTTTATAAAGGTGCTTTTTAATACTAATTTAAGGTTTTCTTTTACTTTTATCTAGGCTTTTAACTTCTATTCTAGGTCTTTTTTAGATACTAAGCTATTAAAAAGTAAGTTATTAACTAGCTAGACTTTCTTATCTTTTATTTTATATATTATATTAACCTCTCTATATATAAAGAGTAGAGTGTTATTATAGATATAATTAGTTCTTAGCTTATTCTAGATTTTTATTAAAACCTTTTCTAGGAGGTTCTCTCTCTAATAGAACTAATAGTATACCTAGATATTAGCTATATTAAACTTAATTCCCTATTCTAAGTTAAAGGGATTTATAAAGAGTAAGGGATATATTTTAGTAAAAAGAAGAAGTTACTAAAGCTTTTTATTAGTTATAAACTTTAGTAGGTTAGTCTTATATACTACTTACTCTTTATAATACTTCTAGATAATAGAGTTAAATTTCTTAACTATATAGCTAAGAGCTCTAGTATACTTAGGTTCTCTTATATTAAGGATACTAATAGTAGTCTTTTAGTTTCTAAAAAGAGTAGCCCTACTATATATAAGGAGGTGCTTAGCTATTCTAAATAATATAAGCTTAGTATTATTATATAGCTTAATAAAGATTAGCTCTTTTTTTTACTAATAGGTTAGCTAGTTTCTATATCTACTTTACTCCTAAAAAAAGAGAGGTTTACTTAAGATATTAGTTAGAAGTACTAAAACCTTCTCTACTTTATAGCTAGATATATAGTTAGAGTTTATATAGTTAGCTTTCTTTCTCTTCTACTAGTAGTAATATCTATAAAACTTCTTTAAAAGGGTTTATAATAGTTAAGATACTACTTATCTTTATAAAATTAGTATCTAGGAGTATACTCTTATAATTCTAAAATAGCCTAGATAATTACTTCTATTTTTAGTATAATAGCTTATTTAAGAGAGACTTTAAGTATTATATAGAAGGTATTACTATCCTTATTAAATATTACTAAAACCTCCTTATTATTCTCTAATTCCTCTTAGACTAGAAAGTTAAAGCCTTTTAGTAAATTAGCTTCTATTACTAGTATTACCTCCTCTAGTATATATAGACTAGGCTAGCCTTTTTAATTATAAAGTTATAGTTATAGACTCTTACTTAGTTATTTATTAATTTCTATAATTACTAAGCTAGCTATTATATTAGAATTAGTAGTAGTAGCCTCTATTTTCCCTCTTTTATAGAAATTAAATAGACTTATTAAATATAAGAAAAGTTAGTAGAGTTAGAGAGAATAGTAGTAAAGTAACTAGTAGAATCTAAAGTATAGAATATTAAAGAAGCATAGATCTTCTAATTACTAGCCTAAAAGATACTAATTATCTAAGTTAGTAAGTATTTTAGTATTATTCTAGTATATATAATAAATAGAGCTTTAAGGATTATATTTTTAAATATCTTACTATATAAACTAATAAAGAAGGGAATATTAAGTATATAATAGCTGCTAATATAGATATCCTTAACTATAATGCTTTTAAAAGTTACTATAGCTTAAGTATCTATAAAGCCTTAAACTCTAAGATATATAGAGATAATACTCTTCTATATACTATTATAGCTAATATATTTCTTAGAGATAATATTAATAGTAGTATTAGTATTAATAATTCTATATTACTCTAAGTATATAAACTAGCTAATCCTTATAGTAATCTAAAAGTATAGTATAATAAAGTCTTATATAATAAGGACTTAGTACTAGTAGGTAACTATAGTATAGTATAGACACTTTGCTAAATTATTAAGGAAAGTAACTAGTATATTAAGGTTCTCTTTAGGTTAAGTATTAGATAGGATAATATCTATTATATTAATACCTACTATGCTATAGAGAGGTAGTTAACTAAAGATAGAAAGTACTAGGCTGCTTAAGAAGGCTTAGAAATTACAGATTATATCTATAAAGAGGTAAAAGAGGCTACTTAAAGAAAAGGGGGTTAGGCAGAATACTAGGTAAAAGAGGATTATATCTAAACCCTACCCCTAGTCTAGTATAGTAGCTTTATAAAATATCTAAACTATTATAGTCTCCTCTTTATAAACTTAGACTTAAATATAGACCTTAATAGTATTAATCTCTATCTATAAGAGTGCTTTATACTAGAATATAAGGGTTAGATCTATCTGTATATTATTCTAATACCTGATTTCTTATATAAGCTATCTGCTTAATCTAGGGGCTTTTATAATATAGCTAAGTAGGTCTCTTTTTATAAGTATAAATATATCTAGCTATTAATTACTATTTTACTAAAAGTAGTTCTAAATAACTAGCTTTATATACTTATAAACTATATTATTATAGTTATACTAGACCTAGTAAAGAAAGGATTCTAGAATAGTAACCTTTCTATCTACTTACTTAGTCTATAAGTCTTTAGTAAGAATTTAGCTCTCTAATATTATAATAAAAGATTTAGGTTAAGGGGTCTTAGTAGCTTCTAAGAGGCTATTATTAACTAGGGTGTTCTTATCTTTATTTATAACTTCCTTAATATAAGGCTTTAGAGGTAGAGTGGGAAAATAAGCTATATTTAGATCTATAATATAAACCCTCTTCTTAGATCTAGTAATAGAGTAAGGTATTATATAGTATTTCTAAGTTTATAATCTAGTTATAGTATTAATATCTATATTCACAGAGAGGACTATAGCTAGAGTACTAGGAGCTAGTATATAGATATTAAAGATATTATAGATAGTATCTAAGGTTACTATACTAATAGAAGGGGTTTTTATAGCTAAAGTAGAAATTAGGAGCCTTAGAGTTCTCTATATAGTATACTAAGTATGCTTATTAAACTGCTTATAGCTCTTAAGCTAGAACTTAACTCTATAAAGGCTTATAAAGTGTCTATAAAGAGTAAGGATACTAGCCTCTAGCTATTTAGTCTTATCTATACTAGCTATAAGGATTAGAAAAGAAATAATTATTAGGTTATACTAGTCTTATTAATAGCTTTTATTAATCTCTTTATTAAAAACCTAGATATAGAGAGAACTCTATAGAGTATTAATCTACTAGCAGCCTCTATAAAATAAGTATAGTTTTATATTAGAGAAAGCTTTAGTAGCTTTATAATTTCCAGTAAGCTATCTCTCCTTACTATAGATATAGTAGGTATTAGAGTTAATAGTCTCTATAAACCTTAGAGGTCTTAGCTAGTAGTAAGATTTAAAGCCTATAGAGCTTAAATAACTACCTCCTCTTAGATTAAAGAGTATATAGCTATATCCTCTATATATAGAGCTATAGTTATAAAAGTTACTACTATAATAGTTATACTATAAGAGCTCCTATATAAGCTAAATATTAGTTATATTAGTAGTATATATACTAACTTTATTAATAGTATAGTTATAATAAGGAGTATTAATATAGTACCTAGTTTTAATCTACTTAATCTTTATATTTTTAAAGTAGATAGTAAGGTTATCTACTTAGGCCTTCTAGTTAGAAATACTAGTTATCTTATTCTTTAGCTTAGTTTTTATAGATAATACTCTTAATTACTTATACTTAAGTATAGTAACTAGTATACTAGCTAGAGTATTCTCTCTAATACCTTATAGTTATATATATATCTATTAAGACTAAACCTATTTAGTAATTATAATCTCTATTTAGATCTAAGAAACTAAAAGGAGACTTTAATAGTCTTTATAGAGGATCTTTAAAATATACCTTATAGTCTGCTTAGAAAAGCAGCAAAAAATAATATAGTTAATCTCTATATTAAGTAGTATAGATAGTCTCCTTTTAGCTGCTCTATCCTAAAGGTTACTAATCTTAGTAAGGAATTTAGAGATATATCTAGGATTACTAATCTCTAGGCTAGAAATAAGGCTTTAGAGCTTCTTATTAAGGTTTAGATAAGTATTTAGATCTATAATACTATATATCTTATAGAGGTTATTTTTAAGAAAGAGCTAATTATTATACTAAGTAGAAATACTCTTAAAGGTTTACTAATAGGCCTTAATATAGTACTAGCTAACTAGAATAATTATCTTCCCCTTATTTTATTTATAGAGCTTAGTATAGAATAGATAATCTTTAAGGAAGTTAGAAATATTATTACTAGTAAACTTAGAGGCTTCTAGACTATAAGGAATAATTAGAGTAGTAATATACTGCTTCTATATAGCCTTAGCTAATTCCTTAATTACCTCTATAGTACTAATAGTAAGTAGAGAGACTAAGTCTCTTATAGAAGATATAATAGTAGCCTTTATAGATATAACCTTATCTAGCTACTAGTCTAGGCCTGCTTCTTATAATCTAAGAAAAGCTATATCTCTATAGTTTTTATACTTATTATAGATATTCTTACTAATATAGACTTAGTAACTAATCTTAGTGCTTTAGAACTATAAAGATAAAGACTTCTTAGATCTATTATTATCTATAATAATAAAGTAAAGAGCTTATTTCTAAATACTTTTAAATATAGCTTTCTTAAAGAGTTCTATATCTAAAATATAGTTTTTAGAGCTAGAAGAGTTTAAAGTAGATATACTAACTTTAAGAACTTCCCTAGATTTCTTAGAGTATTACTTAGATATAGTATAGTAAGTAGTTAATATAATTTATTAAATTTTAATATTAATATTAATATTAAAGTTTATTAATATTTAAATTATCTAATAATAAAAGAGAAGAGTTATATAGTAATTTAATCTATAATAATTAAGTAGATAGAGAGAAAGAGGGCTTTAACCTCCTTCTTTTTCTAGATAGTAGTTATAAATTATAGACTAGAAGTGGTTATAGCCTCTATCTCTTCTATAAATATATAAGCTCTCCTTCTTAATATAACTAGAAGTAATTATAGCCTCTATTCTATCTATAAGTTTATAGACTCTTTTCTATTCTTTCTTATAAATAATATAATACTATAATTTCCTTAATTTTATAGATATTAACTATATAGTAACTAAGATAAGGCCTAAATCTCCTTAGTTAAGCTTATTAGTCTAACTAATATTATTAATTTATTACTTTATTACTAATTATTAGATTCTAGATTATAGAAAGCAGATATTAGCTCTACTTTTATAAAAACTAAGAAGAAAAGAGAAAACTTTTTAATCTAGTAAAGTCTAAAGCTATTATAGCTAGATTTTTAGAGTTTTAAGTATTTCTATCTAAAAACTCTAACTATATAGCTATTATACTTAGTATTTTCTTAGATTAGGTCTATAAAGAGACTTCTAAATATTATTTTATAAAGTCTGTTATTATTACTGCTAAGTTTATAAAGTTAATATTCCGTTAAGTAGTTAGGATAATATATTATAGTTCTATATTAAATATAAGCCTATTTATATAGTATAGAAGTATATCCCTTTTAAGCACTATAGAGAAAGTCTTAAGAGAGAAGAATCTACTTCTAGGCACTATTAAAACAGGCTAAGAACCTTAAAACAAAAATAATAAAACCACACACTTCTATATACTTATATAGAAATATTATAATATTATAGCTTTATATCTAGAGGCTCTAGAATAAAGGAAAGGATCTCTCTAAGCATAATAACCTTATTATAGATATAAACTATTAAGCAAAAAGTAATAAAAGCTTCTAAATAATAAGATAAACTATAGTAATACTAACTAAAAAATGCTCCTCTATCCTCCTCTCTGCCCTTAATAAGGTAAAAGTTCTGCTATACTATGCTAACTAATATACCTATCTAGGCACCCTCTAAACTAGGCTGTCTGCACTACTCTATCTCACTCCACTAAGGTAAAGTCTCTCTCTGCTAAATATATTAATAGAGAAGCTTAGTATATATAATATATTTTATAATTATATTAACTCTTTATTATTAAAGTATAGTATAACTATTTCTATATACTTAGGGTAGATAAAACCTCCTCCTATATATATTATATATAGGGTTATTAATAGGGTATACTTATTATTATTCTACTATAATATATTATTTATTATATATATATTTATATCTATATCTTATAGCTAAGTATTATTATTTTACTTAACTATCCTTAAAATAGTTTCTTCTCTTTTAGTATTCTTAGGTATAGTTTTATATACTAAGTATATTCTGAGATTGCTCTATATTACCTAAAAGTTATTTAAGTTTATAAAGGTATAGTAAACTTACTCTATTATCTTCTAACTCTCCTTTATAGACTTCTTTTTAGGTATATCTATTCTATTATTGCTCTTTTATAGTATTAATAGACTTTTATTATTAACTTTATAGGTAGGGTATACTTACTATATAGTATTAATATAGCTATAGCTATAATAATTATAGTTTATATAACCTCTCTTTTTAGGCTCCTTTTTAGTATCTCCCTTAGATGCTTTATTTATTATTTATATAATAAGTATAGACTTTACCTTACTAGTTATATAAGCCTTATTCTAGAGGTTTGCTATAAGTTCTTTAACTATTATTATAAATCTATTATAATACTTTAACCTCTAGCAAACAGCCTAGTTATAGTACTGCTCTTTAGCTTCTTAGATAAATACTTAAATAGTATCTTTAGAAGAGATAGTGCTACCTACTTATTAATATCTATACTATAGTTTACTAAACTTTAAGATATATAATATAGAATTACTCTTTATAAGCTTAAGAATATATATCTAGTTTTATATTTATTCTTATAGAATAATATCTATATTAATATATATCTATATAAGGGTGTTCTAAATCTTAAAACCACTTTATATATATACTATAAGGAATAAAAGCCTTTTTATAAAGTTATTATATATCTTAATTATAATCTAGAAATCCTCTACTAGGGTTAATATATCTCTAAGAGCTACTCTATAAACTGCTATTAAGATTTATACTTATATTAACTATATAATCTAATTTATAGGTTCCTTTAGGTATAGATCCTTAGAGAACTTTATCTTAAGACCCTTAAATTAATCTAAATCTAGTTTAGGAGTCTTAATAGGTATCTATATTATTAATAGAGTATTTATTATTATAATATCTAAATAGCTAGTCTCCTTTTATATACTAAAGTAAGAGTAAGCTAGGCTTACTGAGGTTCTTAATAGTAATAGCACTATTAAAGAGGATATATCTCTACTACTATTATTAACTATAGATAGTGCTAGAGTAGTCTCTTATATATTCTATAACTATATTTAAAAAGCATTATACTTTTATATATCTATTAGTAAGCTAACTATAGCTTAGTAATCTTCTACTAAAGATCTATAATAGCTTTATCTTAAGGCCTTACTACTTCTAAGCTTTATAGTATACTTACTATAGCTATAGGTAACTATATAACTTCTTAGGAGTATATTAATATATTTATAATATATATATTATATTAAATAGTTATATAACTTTATTTTACTGTTCTAATAACTACTATAAGGCAGATCTAATTTATAATATTATATAAGTTATACTACTATATAATAATAAGGATTCTATATATAGTTAGGAGTTAGAAATAAGGGTTTAATAAGTATATTAATTAAAGTTATATAAGTAAAGCTATCCTTATACTAAATTATAGTGTGCTTAGTGCTCCTCTTATATATTATTAAGCCCCTGGGTTATTACTTACGCCCTTAAATCACTACTTATGCCTCTAATCTATATACAGCTCAATATTGCGCTGCGCGCGGCCCGCTTATTGCGGTGAGGCGCCGCCTGCGGTTGTAACACTCTAGGTGCTAGGCGTGCCTGTGGGGCAGCCCTGGTCCTTCTGTATCTAACAGGTCGTAACACTAGAGAACTGACTTAGATAAACTTATATCAGCTCCTGTTCTAAGATTCCCAACCGTGCAACCTTCTTAGTAACTTTCCCTCCCCGCTGCAGCGGTCGACTAACTATCTGGTTAAGGTCCGACTTGTTCGAGCTTCTTAGGTCCACCGACCCAGAAGGCCTGCGTAATGGATGTCAAAAATGTCACCAGGCCCAAAGTCCACCCAACAGTTCCCCAACCAGCAGCATCGCGTATCATGCCACCGATGATGGGACCCAGTAGGGCGCCACCGGAGAAGGCCATATTATATAACCCATACGCCTGTGCAAAGGAACCCTGTGCCGAGCTAGGCATGGCCTCTTCGACCACCCACGTGATTTCCGCCATCAGCGGGCCAAGCACCAAGGCCATCGCGAAGCCAACCCCCACAAGCAAGATACATAGGATGACCTTTTGTGATAGGCTGTCGCTGTCCACGAAGCGAAGACATATCAGGAAGGGCGTTGCAACCAGAAACCCAATGCTCGATAGTATCCTAGCACCCCAGCGGTCGCAGGCGACGCCAACGAGGGGGCCGAGGAGCGAGGGCGAAACAAGCGGCAGGAAAATCAGGCCGGCACCGATGGAGTCCCAAGTAAAGGTCTCGGAGACGAGAAGGGGAAGCGTGCTGTCAAAAGATGTCGTAACGATCCCGTGGACGAGGGTACCCCAGAGGGCAGCAAGAAGACGCGGCCTCCGGAGCAAGGTCATGAATGCTGGTTTGTAGCTGGCGTCGCCTCCTCGCAGCGTTGGCCCAGCCGTCTGGCCGTCAGGGCGCCGCTCATCGGCCAAAGGAATGTCACAAGCAGTCTGGGCATTGGAGGAAACCACGCCCTCGCTCAACCAGGCTTGGGCTGTCTTGACGTCGATGGCCAGCAACCGCAGCGCAGTGTCAACTGCGATGAGGCCGAAGCACATAGCAAAGACGGAATAGTAGCCGCCGGCGCTGTATACGAGACCTCCTAGCATCGGTGACGAAAGGATACCTGCGCTCATTGCCATTCCCACCCATCCCATGGCCTTTCCAATGTTCTCACTGGTAGTGGCATCGACGATGAATGCCAGACCGACCGTCCAGACCAAGGCGGCAGATGTACCTTGCAAAAGTCGACCGACAATCAAGAGGGGAATGCTGGTTGCAGCGCACAGGAGTGCGGTTGCTCCGCCCAGGAGCAACAAACCGACTACCATGGGCAGGCGGCGGGAAGACATGCGGTCGGCGAGGTAGCCCCATATCGCTGCAAGTGTTGTGAGGGGCTGAGCTATCCATATTGAACTTCGAGAGTGCTTACGCGAGAAGACCAGGAGGGCGGCTCCATATACCGCGAGGAGAATCGAGACCCAAAACTGCACTATAAGCGACGTGATAGTCCGTCAGTCACGCGCAGATTTATGCAATGTGTGCAACTCACCTGTGCCTTCATTGATGGAGACGCGCGACTCCAAGGCAAAGGGAACAACTGGTACGATTACGCCATAGAGAAAGACATCCTATGCATCTCGTTAGCGTCAAACCGGCCAATTTGAATTCCTTCGCAGGGTCATTGTGAATACCGTGAAGACCGCAAACGCTACTGTGATAATGATGAATGCCACAGAGCTGCGGTACGAATATAAATAGGTGGCTCGCCTCTGAGCGTCGGTAGCCATCTCCAAAGCGCGTTTTGACGTGGTGTTGTGACGTGTGCACAAGCAGGCAGGCCACAGGCGGAATTAATAGTCGGGGGAGAGCGGGGTCACAAAAGTCGAGCGATGAAGTTAGTGGAGGGAAGCCTTTTGACCGCGTCCGAGACGGGCCGCCCTATCAAATATCAACGCGGCCAAGTCGCCAAGTGCCAAACCAGCCAGCCCCCTTTGCGGTGGTGGCATCTGAGAGAGGGAAGGCAGGCTGCGGCTAAGCCTTGGCTGGCATCAAAAACGTACGGCATAGCACATAATAAAATCTTAACAAGTGTTTACTTTTGACCATTTGTCCTCGCCAATGACTAGGAAAAGCGTTTGTCCCAGCCACTGTGTCTTATTGTTGAGCAATACATGGAGATAACTCAATTTCCTACCACGATACTCATGTGGGTTTCCAGGCCTGCAACGTGTACGAATGCGGCAGTCTCTCCGTCATTTCAGTCAAGGCCCATTCACCATTCTCATGCCTCCCCATATGGGCTGGCAGGTGTTGCCAAGGAAGGCTGTCATGCTCCTTCAGGCCTGTGATCCGCATCCCAGAGTCCAACAATGCCTGTACGATCTCGCCCAGGCCGTGGTTGAACTCGCCCGTAACAACATGCTCGAACCCGCCGTTTGCATCCGTCTCCACATAACTATTCTTATGGTCACGGAGGACAGGTTCAGCACCCTCGAAGTACGGATGCTTGAGGCTCAGACCCTGGGTGTCGCTCTCATCCAGAGTCCAGAGGACGGGATGAGCCTCGCGAAGAAACAATCGGCCACCGGGCTTCAAAAGTCCGGACACCACATCAGCCCATCTGGCGATGGACGGAAGCCAGCAAAGAGCCCCAATTCCAGTGTAAACTAGATCGTAGTTTCCCGGAACCAGGGCGCTGAGTGCGGAGTATACGTCAGCCTGCACAAAATGTAGTTCTATTCCTCCACTATCAATGCAATTCTGTGCCAGCAAGCGTGCCTGGTGAATGCTTTCACCAGAGACGTCTAGCCCGGCCACGGAACGAGCCCCAAGTCGCGCGAGGGACAGGGTGTCGGTTCCAATATGACACTGGAGGTGGACGCAATCAAGCCCGGAGATGTTGCCGAGTAGGGGCCGATCGAATTCGACGACGGCGCTGAGGTACGAAGGTACTGACACAAAGCGATCGAGGGCATACTCAGATGATGTGGCATGCTGGTACAGGCAGTTAGCTTATCATCGATAACGGATCGAGAAGAAAAACAATACTGCTGGAGCCCGTTCATCCCAAAAGCTCTGGTTCAAAGTATTATATTTTGCTTTGATAGCGTCGACCTTGTTTTCTCTCCGAGACGAAGCTGGACACTGAGTCATTCTGACTGGACTTCGTGGGAAGTTAAGGAGTGGTTTTCTTGGATTTGAGAGATGGGCTGGAGAGACGGGCTTCAGAGACGGGCTTGAGAGATGCACGGATTTGAGAGTTATTAAAAGTGTAAGATCTAAAGAGTCCTGGGCACGGCAAAGCTATTGCAAGTAAAAATGATTCAAAATAGCAACATGCCTCCTGCTTGAGACAGAAGAAAAGTCCCTCACTAGAAAGACATGCACGATTAAATGAATCAATCTGTTGGAGCCTGGAGGTGCGGAATTGATCCAATCTTGGCGACTATGCTGGGCGTGACTAGATCGAGGCTTAGCGACTTGGTATTGAGGAGTAGCCGCCATGAATCCGAGAACAGAAAGATTTTCGAATGTCCAAGAGATTCCAGCCAATGGCGTAGGGGTAATAACCACTCAGGGGACAGCCAAGACTTGAAAAAGATCATTTACTAGTTTCTTACTCACAGTGTAGCAATTTGGCTGGGTATCAATCCTCGGTAGAAGTACCTTGATACGTTTTTTGTCCAAATATATCTGGTGTGATGAAGGATCTCCACTGTCACAGGCTGGGTGGTACAGAGTGAAGAAGTCAATCAATAGTAGGTGGGCGTCATTCTTCTCTAGCCCCTTCTGAGTAAGAAGGGACCTATGTAGGCACCTACCGCTACACCTCTGGTTCTCTAGGACTTCTGAGCCCTAGGGTGCTTCTGAATCTTAGCTGCTACCTCTCTAGTGTCTTCAGGATCTATATATCCAAAAAGTCCTAGTATTCCCATAAAGTCTCTTTAGCTCGTGACATTCACGAACCAGTGGTGCCTGGCGAGCTGAACGTGAAGTCTGACAACATGAATATATATATACCTCCACAGGGATTAAATACGTTAGTGCCGTCCCATGCTAACTAATCCAGGTATGATATTCCCCTTCACTTACCTAACAACCAGTATTTACAAAAGACATCATGTGGCAAGATATCTCCAAAATATCTCTAACTTTCAGGGCCCTATATATGTCCCCTCCGCTAAATATTCTATCGGAGGAACATGCTCTAAAGACATCAGCCATTTGGAATTTGTGCGGTTATATTATAGGCCAAAGTAATACGATAACGTTTTTAATTCTTATGGAGATATACATATATTATATCAAAACAGTAGGATAAATCAGCATTTATAATATATTATTGTTGTTACTAAGCATCTCTAGTGAAGGTATTATAAGGGGTATTCTGAAATACTATATATATTATTATCATAGAACTTCCCACCTTTCTTAACACATTGACGCCCGAGAGATAAGCAGTTTCCTTACCTGATTCCCCGCGTCCTCCAGAATTAGTCATTATTCTGTCGCTGACAATATTGGCTGGGCATTGCAACGTCATCTTGGTCATCTCACCAATGGAAGCGGCAAGCTCGTATGTTGGCCCTGGCCAAGTCTCAAATCTGCGGGGCCGAACCGTCCCGTCAAGCGCGAATAGGCTTGAGTAAAACCGCGTCCAGTAATTGTCTAAAACAAGTGAATTTTGATAGGCTTGTCGGTCTAAAATATCCTAGCAGGTGCTTGGCCCGGCATGCGAGCTTACTATATGACGTCCAGTGGGAGCTGATGGGATAGACGCAAAATCGACGAGAATATTTTATCTCCGTGTCGCTACAGCCCAATCTTTTCGAGGACAATTGCTAGGTTTTGTCGAGGTTTCCGTATAATGTTTCTTCACAATGAGTAGCAAAACGCGTTGACTTATTTCATCTTCAACCTCAAAGTCTCAACATTCCATGGGTCGCCGCTCTAGGTGTGTCTTTGTTCGGCCTCGGCCTTCTTCCCAACATGAAGAAATTGTTCTCTCCACGCTCTCTAAATCACTGTGGAAAGTTCGTGAGAGAAATGGGGTCATGTTTTGAACCTATCGAAGCCGTCTCGGAGGCCAAAGAATTCGATTCATCGTTCCCCGAAAATCCCAACCAGGTCAAGTTTCTTCTTGTGGGCTTCGGGCCGTTTGCGAAAAGAAGTTATCTTCCGCGGTTGATGAGTCTTGCGTCTGCTGGACGAGCCGCTTTGGTAGCAGCAGTCGATGTGGAAGACAACCGCCGTGACCTCGAGCAGTATTGCCGGGTTGCATGCCCCAACATTGAACTCCTGTTTGTCCCGCAGTTTACGACCGAGATGCCAAAGCATGTTGGCTCGATGCTGACACGGCTCGTTGAACAACTGGAGGTGACTTGTGTCATCATCAGCACCGAACCGTTGGCACACTGCGCGTACGGACAGTGGGCTCTTGACCTGGGGCTGAACATTGTCATGGACAAGCCCATTTCCACCCGTCACTCAGCAGTTTCGAGCATTGACCAAGCAACCGGAATCGCCCAAGACTTCGAAAACCTTTTGCAGTCATATCAGCGCCTCCAACGTCAGAAGAGCACATGCTTTTTGGTCAACAGCCATCGCCGATACCATGCCGGATTCCAAGAGGCTACTGGACTAGTACGACGCATATCCGAGGAAACCGGTTGTCCCGTCACCAGCATTTACACTCTTCACTGCGACGGGCAGTGGCGCCTCCCTTCAGAAATTGTGCAACAGGATTACCACACCTACAACAAAGGCTACGGCAAGATATCACACAGCGGCTATCATTCCATTGACTGCATCTATCGTTTCATCAGGGCAGGCATGACCAGCAAGAAATCTCCTGACAGAGTGGAGGTCGTCAGCAGTTTCGTCCAACCCCCTGGGTTCTTCTTCCAGTTGAACGAAGATGACTACAAGAACCTGTTTGGAGAACAGGCATATAGTGCCGTGTCGGCATTTACCCCCCAGGATCTTCTCAGCAAGACCAAGGATTTTGGCGAGATTGACGCCTCGATCCAATTGACATTTTACAACGAGAATGAGCCCGTTGCTCTGGTTCACCTTGATTTGCAGCACACCGGGTTCGGTCGCAGGACCTGGCTAGAGCCCGGGAAAGACTTGTACAAGGGCAACGGCAGAGTTCGGCACGAGATGCACGAAATCAAGTCAGGGCCGTTCCAGTCTGTCATTATTGACTCCCGCCAGTCCAACGACAAGCACGACATCATTAGACATGATCATACCGAGCTCGGTGGCAACGGACACTTTGATCTCAAGGTTTTTCAGAATTCCGGTATGCTTGGACGCAAGAAGTCCTTGCGTGTGTCAAAACTGGACGAAATCATCGGCGAGCTACCAGAGGTCTCTGTCCACGACCACTCACGCTCTGTGAAATACGCCGCCCTTGACGAAGCATTGGACTTTCTAGAGGGGAAGAAGTCGATCCGAGATTTGACATCGAATCTGCCAGATCATCACATCCCCGCCTACCTCATGAGCGCAATTTACATGTCCCATGTACGACGAAAACACGGCTTCAACCCCGTCGTCTCAATAGACTTGGATTTTGACGAAGGTAAGAAGAACCCACGGCTCCTAAGAGACATCACTAACGCTTATGAATGAACTACTGCAGGTCGTGGTTTAGCCTCATTCAGCCATCCCTCCCGGAGTCAGTAACAAGATCAGGGGTCAATGTATTCGGACCGGTCCCAGCTCAGCACTTTTCTTTGCTCGATTTCTCACATCGTTTCCTTCTTGTTTATGGAGACCCGCCATTCGTTATCTATAGACAGATCTACACTTGTTGCGAGCCCAGGTGGTTGATTGATTGATTGATGTTATCGTACTCAGTTTCAGCCGCCTTTATCAGCAGCTATGCCCGGATAGCGGGGTTATCATAAGAGTGTATATAAGGCAGTCATCACAGAGGATAATTAAATTAAATAAGCAAGAAGCTAAACTACTGTACTAAATGCTCTTAGATTAATTAAAAAAAAAAAGTAATAATAACTACTTAATAAAAGCTTATAGTAGTCTTCAAGCATTTCAGGCCGCTGTTTGCCATCGGAACTGCCCTTTTGTCCAAATATCTTTCCCCTTCGGGGAACGCTATTGCTGGGGATCATTTGGCGATCGTTGCTGTGAACGAGTGCTACGGGAGACGCTGTGGCATTGTTCCCTTATTGAAGAAATTCGGCACTGAAATCTCGTTCTTCTCCAATGTTTCCTCCGGGTCGGGTGGCTTTGTTCTTTTCCCCATGGCTGGCAGTCTGAGAAACTGTAGCGGTGTCGTCGACTGCCTCTGGCTCAGATCTACAGGGAAAGTAGACATGATCTGCGCCGAATGCTACTCTGATCTGACTCAGTGTTACCCTGAGAGAAACGACATAAACTTTCTCAACCGCGCATTTAAAACAAAGTCCCGAGTTCCAAATCAAGCTGGACCAGTTACAATAGCTTCAGACATTAAGAGACCCCTCGAGGCATGGAAGCTCAAGAAAAGGGGCGACATTAAACTAAAGGCAACAGACGATCTTGCAAAACATCTAGTACTTGACCGACACAGGAGATACCTCTTCGTATTTGACCACGCAAAATTTCTCAAAGCCCAAATCAGAAAATACAATCTAGCTGGGGACGATCTTAGCAATAGGAGTTGAAAATAGTCTTCGAAGGCAGGTTGATCATCTCGAAGCTCCAGCGGTAAATGTATATCATTTACTAAAGATGGATACAGAGGTACCCTCCCACCGAAACTACTTACTGAGACGATCCACTTGCTTCAAGCAGTCATTTTTCCAGCCGATGCCAAGAAGTCTAGAAAGATTCTGCGAAGACTCATTTCCAAAGAGCATGGCAATTTCGATGCTGAATGCAACATGCATGTTAATCCTGAAATTAGGAAAAAGATACCCGCAGATCTCCCCTACATTTACTGGAACCAACGGATCTTACGTCTGCAGGAGTTCCTGGAGACTAAGCCGGCACAGAACAGTGTTAAGAGTTGGTTGAAATGGCAGAGCAGTGAAGTAAATGCACTATTGGTAGCAATTGTGCCTCTATTGATATCGATCGTCGTCGGTGTGATCAGTGTTGTACTGTCTGCTGTGCAGATATGGATTGCTTGGATGGCTTGGAAACATCCTGTCAAGTAGCCCACGCTTTATGGGGACCCGGGAGAGCGTGAACGAATCTTCTTCTTGTATCTTCATATATAAAACTCCCTTCACTCTAAACAGATGACTTAAACTCCAAGAGAGCATCGCCTTTGAGTTCCATGTAAAGGAACATACAGGGCAAGGGCTTTGTGTTATAACTTGGCCTCAAAACTAATCGAAGGAAATTTGGTCCTACTCAAGAAAGGGAGGCAGAAAATTGTGGCAAACTGAATAAAGAAACGAGAAACAACCCGAATAAACAGGAATGAAGATGGTTTTACTGGCCACAGACACCTATCTATTTGCATGTATTTCTAAAGTACAATTCCAAATGGAAGGAAATTCGAACTCAAGTACTAAGTATAGAAACGAAGAATGGTAACAAAAACTGCAATCGAGCGCAATAAAAGCCGAATTGCGTGATGGGACACCCTGTGCCGTCATATAGAAGTCATTCGTTAGAAAACGGGGAAAATATTTCTCAATCAGAGCTTCTTGTTTTTGGAGTAGCCATTGCTTTTGTTGGACTTTTCTTTGCGTGAACTACCCGCTTTCAGTGGTGTCGTGATCTCCTCAATCCTCTCTCCCATCTCCCTTCTATGAGTGCGTCTGCCTTTGGAGTCGTGAAGCTTCTTACGATTCTCCATTTGCTGTCTTTGCAATGCAACGAAATCGGTCGTCTGATCGTCTGAAGCTTGGAGAACACATACTCCTGGCTGCTGGAGGTGGGCTCATCATAGTATTGGGATCCGTAGAAGCTGTGACTGTCAGAAGACTGGACTCCTTAAGTAGATCAAGTAGCCGCTGCTACTAACCTTCCGCTTTCGGCAGCAGTGTTGTCTTGAACAGCATCGGCTTGTGAGTCAAGATGCCATTCCCCATTAGCCAGATACCACCATCGGCCATGTTTATCTTGCGTCCACTTGTCATTGATGTTCATGTTGGAGGATATGAAGGAGAAGATCTGCCGAGACCAAGAGTAAATGCAGCAAGATGAAGAAATCGAGATGTTTGTTCTGGCGGGATAAGTTGAAGCTTGAGTATCTGGAGACTGAAATTATCAACATGATCCACTGGCTACGAACAGGTAGCCAGCCGTACTTATAGCTAATGAAAGCAACTAACCATCTTTCAACGCAGACCGAGCTCAGACCAGTCTTCGAACTGTTGCCATAGAGCTGCCTACATCCACCCATGGCGACATTGGAGAAGTGACCTCGACGACGACTGGACGAACCAAGCCCACTAGACTCTTGCCTTGTGTGGACGAAGCCTTGTTTCGCGCAACGAAGGGATCTACCCCCCTGCCTTTCCATCGGTGTATACTCGCGACTGGGTTCCCGGCAGCTTGGACAAGAATAGCTAGACAAGAGCTGAGCTCCTGGCTGGCATGTTTGTCCCACAGAAACCCCAGTCGGCTAAGGGATTCTTACGGCCGAGCATGGGGCGGTATAGCTCCGTCGAGCAGCCTTGTCTGTAGATGAGTGATTCTTCGACGACACAATGTCCACAGCACGATTTGTGCTTGGCCGCTGTGGTTTCTAAAGGTGGGGCATACCGACTGCGCCAACGGGGCGTATCGTGGACCCCCAAATACGCCGTGAGGACGCCCTTATCAAGTGCGTGTTCGTGACTAGCATCGGTGCACCACGGCGAGCGGCCGACGATATTGGCGGCAGTGCTGCCTCACCGATAAATGTGCGACTTTGGGAAATAAGGTTGCCTAACAGGACATCCAGAGGCTCGCGCCGGCGACAGGTCCGTAGTCTCCAGTGGATCCATCTGTATGTCGGTGGTCGAAAGCTCGAACTCGTGATTATTCTCGTTCAGGGGTCAGCATTCGTCGCGAGGTTCGAGAAGGTTTCGTTTCACTCTCGGTAGTCAGCAATGCAGAGCGGGAAACCGACCCCGAAACCTCGGGGGCCGGAAAGGCAATGACGTTCCTCAGGACTGGGAGATGTGCCGAGAGTGTGAAAGGTAGGAGGGAGAACGGACACGCCGAAATCAAACATGGGAAATCATGCCTTAAGTTAGAGTCCACTCTCAAGGGGAGACAGCAAGAGGCAGGGTCGAGTAAGCTCGAGGCAGGCTGGCGTTGATCAAAGTGATGAAAACCCCCCTGTACTGCATCTGCTCCCTGTCAAAGACCCATGTTATCAATCTTTGGTTCAGTAGTCAACCCATGTGGTTGACATGCTACAGAGTCCGAAGACTTTCTAGAAGGCGATCCTTCAGCCTTCCCGCATGGCGTGATTACTCCAGGATGTCAATAATCAACAAGGGACGACCAAGCGGGAATTAGACAGGGGCTTTGGTAGTTAGTGTGAACAGTAAGAACATGATCAGGCTGTAAGCCTATTTCGGTTGTGAGCCGGATTCACGCACTCATTCATATTAGGAGGAGCACGAGCTTGGCACCTCCGACCATGCCCCGAAGAAACATTTGGAAGTCAAGCACGTAATGCAGTAATTTTAGAAGAGTTTCGGTCAGTGGCGCCAGCCACAACTCATCAGCTTTGCGCAAGAGCTGAGGGGGGCCATGCAATTTTGAGATGGATGTCTCAATCTGGTTGACTGGGTCCATCACTGTAACGCAATCAAGCGGCACGCGAGCGGGGAAGATTTTGGCTCTCAGTCCCAAAAGATGGATTTTATTGTCAATCATGTTCTCGTCGGTATCCAACTCGAGAAAAAGATCCATTAATTCTTTTGCTTACATTGGGCTGACTGAGGTCTTGACCTGGTCCTGTCCAAAATTCAAACCGAAGATGCCATTGACTTCGATGCCGGGGCTCAAGGAGTGTGTATGGGACCTGGCCGGCACACCGCGAATTATTTCCCCACCCAAGATAGCAGTGTTGCGGAAGAGATGCGCCAGCATATCATTGAAAGAGTGTGTCTTGCATGCTGTCTCAGGTCCAGCGGCACAGCCAATCTACTTTCCTTGCAACAAACGAGTGCTAACCCCGGTCACAAATCCCATCTTTTCGAACGTCTTACGCCCGAGAAATCACCAGTCGTAAGCATCCATCCACTGCCAGGAATATCAGCAACAGACAGCCTGTTTCCAGACTCGCGGACTCGAGGATCTTTGGAATATCTGTTCGGGTCCCATCACAGCGGATCACTTTCGACGACGCTACCCCCCATATCAGCCTTCTTTCCGGAAAATACAGTCGGATGTTCGCTTCCATGTTCCGTGCTGCCTACCTGTCATGACTGACCGGCCCCCACTCAGCGTGTCTGTATGCGCCGCATTCCGGCGGTCACTATGGTACGGAGTCTAATGAGCTTTTGTCGTCGGAGAAGGCTGCGAACCCATGCGCAAAGCTGCAGCTGGAAGATACCTGGAAAGGAAGGTCTGAAGGTGAAAAGAGGTCGCAGACGCTGAACCACTCTCGTCAGTAGATTTCTTACACGTTGTTTTGAGAGGGTTTCCTTACTAGAACTAAGCGTTATGCATCCTTCACGTTTGTTCTGAATAGGGGCTGGGAAGACTACTCCTTTTAAACCATCTCTGGTTCGAGCTGATCACTTTCTTTAAGTGGAGTCGAAGCATCTTGCTGGCAGAAGACTTTAAAGAAGGCCTGCAGGGTTTCCTCTGCAGCTTTCCTCTTTTCCTCGATTACTTCCTCTGTTAGCTAATTCACCACTAGCGCCCTATTAGGCAACAGCATAGCTAGGGATTATTATATATAATTTAATATATTAATATATATATATATAACTAGCTAAGGGGCTAAATAAGCACTTATATATAAAAATTAGGTATTAATATATAATTAATATAAATAACTTATATTTAGGTACAAATCTATATTCTAGAATATCTAACTTATATATATCTTACTTATAGTAATATAGAGGTTTAATATACTTTTTTAGATTTTAAGATTAAGCTATTATAAAATCTAGATATATTATTTATACTTTTATTATTATAAAACTATTATTACTACTAATTTTCTTTAGTATACTAATTATATAATATATAGTATTTTCTAAAACAGGTAGCTTATTTAGGTTAGTCTATAGTTAATAAACTTTAAGCTAAGCAAGATATATTAAATCGACCCCTTAGTATATATAATAGCGCGCTAAGTATATATAAAAGTAGCAGTAACTATAGCATAATAGTATAATATAGATATTAGCCACTTTTAGATATAAATAATATATAGATCTATATATAGAGATTTCTAGATAGCTATATACTTAATATATTATTATTTTTATACTCTATACTATATAATTTTATAATTAATAGTCTAATTATTATATATAATACTAATTAAAGCTATCTAGATAAATCTATAGTATTAAATTTACCTCTATATTATTAATATATAAGTTTATAGTAAACCCTCTATTATTAATATTACTATAGCCTCTAGCTTTTTATCTATACTTAATAGTCTAGCTAATTAGTCTCTATAGTAGGATTAAATCTAATATAAACTCTAGGTAATAGAACTATAGAAGTATATTAATCTAGAGAATATAGAGAAAGAGAATCTTAATATTATTCTAAATACTATTTTAAGAAAGCTAAAGCTCTAAAACTACCTCTAGAAAGCTAACTTCTTAGTAACTAATATCTAAAATACTAAAATAAGAGGATTATCTACTTTAGTATTTAGTATAGCCTAACTAGAGTTAGGATAAATAATATTAATAAAGTCTAAGCTAGTATAGTTTTTTAAAAGCTTAATAAGATAAGACTAATATATATGTATAATATAGCTATTAATATATAAAGATAAAATAAAGAATATTAAGGATCTATATAAAATTATAGTTTAATTTAAGAACTATATTTAAGAGATAGTTAACTCTAAGTATTAATTAACCTACTTTATATCTTAAAACTTTATTATAGATATTATTATCTATCTAAAGGTAAAAACTAGAATTAATAATACTTAATAACTTAAGATAATAAAAATAGTTTATATAGAAATCCTTTAAGTCCTTTATAAAAAAAGATTATAACTTAGAAATCTATTACTAAGTAGGTTAATAAGTATAAATTAGCTATATCTAAACTAAGAGTAGTTAATATAATAGAAAATAGTAAGAAGTTAGAATAGTTTAATAACTTTATCTATACTGCTTACTAAACCTCTCTCTCTTTATAAACTATAATATATAAGTTAATCTATAGAAAGAAGGCTAATAATAAAACTCTAAAGCTTAATAATCTTATTAAAGATATATAAGGTAAAGCTTTAGAAATAGTTAATACTATAGCCTTAAAGTTATATATTATAAAGAGTAAAGTATTTAGATTAATAATAACTAACTTTCTAATTTACTTAGTAAAGACTTCTTAACCTTAAAGTAAGTTAAAAAAGAGATAACTTAATAAAGAGTTTAATAATTAATAAGAGAAGTATAAAAAGGAAGTTAATAAGTATTAAGTATTAAAACAGGCTAAGAACCTTAAGATAAAAATAACAAAACTACACACTCCCGCACACTTATATAGGAATATTATGATAGTGCAGCTTTATATCTAGAGGTCCTAGAATAAAGAAAAGAATCTCTCTGTGCATAATAACCTTATTATAGATATAATCTATTAAGTAAAAGTAATAAAAGTTTCTAAATAATAAGATAAACTATAGTAATTTTATAACTAATAATAATTCTCTATTCTCCTCTCTGCTCTTAATAAGGCAAAAGTCCTACTATACTATACTAACTAATATATCTATTTAGGCACTCTCTAAACTAGGCTATCTATACTACTCTATCTTAATTATCCCCTATAGTCTTACCTTAATACTCTATAAGAAAGACTATATACTAAAGAAAAATTATATAAATAAAAACTACTAAAAGATACTCTTTATACTACTTAATCACTTCTCCTAGGTTATTATAGACCTAATTACTTCTTTTTATAGTTATACTATCCTAGTCTTCTTTATTTAAGCCTATTCTCTATAAACTTATAAGTCTTATCCTAATCTAAATCTTATTTATATTATTCCTAACTATACTAGCTAGATAGCTATAAAAAGTAGTAACTATAGTTACTCTTAGAGATATTATCTTTAATCTATTACTAATAGTTAACTTACTCTATAATATAGTCTTTATAGCTATTATAAATAGGCTTAAGAATATTAAATAAAGCTAGACATGGAGAATATTCCCTAGTAATAATAGTTTAGTATAGTGCTAGAGTAGAGGGATATAAAGGGGTTATATCTTATCTACTATTAAGTAGTCTAGTTAGTAAAATAAAAAGATTAGATAGAGTTAAACCTAGGTTTATAAAGCTAGAGTTATTATTACTAAGAAGTAGTAGAGTGCTTTAAGAACTAAAAGCTAGTAAGTCTAGGTCTATAATAGTATAGAAGCTAGCCTTACTAGAGTAATAAGAAGTAAGCTTCTTATTATTAAGCTTACTAATCTAGCCTTTAATATAGTATAAAGTAAAAGTTTTTATAAAAAGCCTTAGTATTTTAGAAAGAGATAGAAAGAAGGGTATTTTAGGTTCTAGAAGCTATATATTATTAATATTACTATATAACTTTACTATAAAAAGATTTATATAAGATATCTATAAAGATTTATTACTATAAAATATAGAGTATTTTATAAACTTAGTAGTAATCTTTAAGATATACTAAGTAATAATTTAGAATTAATTTCTTTTTGCTACTTCTTTTCTAGCTACTACTAATACTATATTATTAATAATACTTTTATAAATATAAGCTCTAACCTAATTAACTACTCTAAGGCTATATATTTATAAATCCTACTATTAGGGCTAGAATCTAACTATAATATTCTTTTAAAGAAGAGTATAAATATTAATAAAAGCTCTAAGAAGCTTATAGTACTAAGAGAGGTTCTCTATAGCCTGTATAAATAGTTTATTAAAATCTCTATCCTAAATCAAGTTAGTATAGTAAGCAGTTTCTCTTTCCTAATTTATTACTATTATTATTTAGTAGTTATTACTATATTAAATATAAAAGATAGTAATATCTAACTAGGTAAGTAGGTTATAATAGATATTTATAATTAACTATATTAAGACTTAGTACTTACTAAGAGAGAGTACTACTTTTATTTACTAAGTAACTTATCTTTCTAAGGTTTATATATATTTACCTAACCTATATATATTAAACTTAGTAAGGTAATATATCTCTTCTACCTTAAAATAGATTTCTATTACTAATTCTCCTTAAATATTATAGAGATAAATAAGGTAGTATTAAGTAATTAATAAAGGCTACTTAGCCTATTCTCTAGTTATATTAAACCTATAGTAAAATTAGGTTTATAAAAATAGTATAGTATTCTAACTTAACTTAATATACTAGTTAGGTACTCTTTTTTTCATATTTTATTCTTTAGTAGTTCTAGATTACTAACTAGATCTATAACTAGGAATTCTAAACTGCTATAAAGATTATTAATATAAACTAGCTATCTAAGATTATTAATATAGTAAGGACTAAGACCTAGATAAAGAGAAGGCTTATTATTATAAAGGTTAAAGGCTCTCTTCCCTATCTATCTATTTTCTTAGTATATAGTAATAATAATCCTATTTTAGTAAGTATAGTTTTATATAGTATTAACTATAGAGTAATTCTTAATAATATCTCTTATCTTAGTATTATAGTTCTTAGATAGACTTAGATTTAGGTCTATAAAGAGCTTAATAAGTATATTAATAAGTATAAAAGCTTTTATAACCTAAATATTAAGTATAGATATTTTAGAGTTAAGATTAAGTATTTTAAGGTATCTAAAATAAAGCTATATTAAAGTTAATCTATTTATAGATATAGAGTTAGAAACTATAGAGTTCTAAGTATAAATTATTTTCTAAATCTTCTTATTATATAATAAAGAGATAATCTTTTTAATATACTTAGCTTTATTAATAGTCCTTAATAGAGTTAGAAAAACTATACTATCTATCTCTAGATCTTTATTATAGAACTTAGAAGTGATTTAATTTATCTATATATTAAAGATCTCTTTAAAGAAAAAACTAGTTTAGTACTTAGCTAACTCTAGTTATATATAGTAATAAAGCTACTTAAGGCAGAGTATATCTAATATCTATAGCTACTCTTTTTAGAGTTAGAATATATAGATAACTTTAACTAAGTACTTAAAAATAGATATTATACTATTAAGGGGCTTATAAATAGCTATTATAAACCTAATTAATATCTTAAAATATAATTTTGCTTTTTTATTATACTAAAAGTTATTATAGAAATAGGAGAAGCTTAAAAGTTAGTTAATAAGTAAGATAGAGTAGAAAACTATATCCTTATTAATACTCTCTTTAGTTAGTAATTAGAGAATAAGTATAGTAAGCTAGCTTTTCTATATAGTAGCTTTACTATCTTTAATCTTTATATTAATAAAGATATAATATTATTTAATAAAACTAATCCTATTAGAGAGGTTATAAATAAGAAGTTAAAAACTAATCTTTATATTAGGAACTAAAAAAAAAGTCTTAGTCTAAATAGTTCTTTATAGATTAAATAAGTTAACTATAATAGCTAGCTCTTCTTTATTAACTTTAGTCTAGCTTAATTATTAAGACCTAGTAAGTTAAAGCTATTAAAAATAAATATATAGTTAAGCTATAAAGATACTAAGATAAAGCTACTAAAGCTCTTTATATATAAGGTTCTTATTTAGCTTAAGAGGGAATTAGAAGTAGAAAAGAAGTATCTATCTAGCTAAGTACTACTTATTAATTCTTATAGCTAGAGTATTTAGAGTTTTCTTAAAGAAAATAGAGTTAGTAAGTATAACTATAGTTTCTAAAGGCTTACTATTCTATTTATTTTACTTCTAAGAAAACTTCTCTAAAGTAGTAATAAGAAATGCTTCCTTAACCTAGATATTAATAATCTTAGTAGAGAAATTCTTAGATAAAGATATTATTAAGAATATAGTAGATAGAGGTAATTATAAACTTAATTAAGGCTTTTAGTAAGAAGAGAAGGTTATATAAGTAGTATAGAAGAGTAAAGATCTATAATATTATAAAGAAGGGTTATATATAGATAAGTATAGATTAGAATAGAGATTTATAGTTAAATATTTATAAAAAGGGTTTAAAATATAAATTAAGCTAAGCTATAATACTAAATTAATTATTAATAAGTTAAATCTATTTATATTAAGAAGGATAAAATATTTATTTATATATAGATTAAAGAGAGTAGACTGCTAGTTACTAATAATTTACTAACTAGAATAAAGAGATAGAATAAGAATAGGTAGCAGGGGGAGATAGTTATAAAAATTAACTTCTTTTCTTATTTAATTAATCTTAACTATAAAAAAGACTTAACTCTTTAAGTAAATAATTTAGTAAGAGATAAAGTAACTAAGTTATATAACTAGATCTCTTCTAGCTCTCTCTAGCTTTTTCTTCTTTTTTTATAATATAATAGGAATAGTAATCCCTCTTTTATATCTATAAAGCATAACATTAAGTCTTCTTTAGTACTTATTAGTTATAGCTTTTATTAGAAATCTTAATAATCCTTATATACTAACTTAACTAAAAAAGCATATTTTCTAGCTTTTTATAAATAAACTAGTTCTTAATAAGAGAGACTATAACTTCTCTCTATATATTAAGCTCTCTATTAACTTCTTTATAGTAAGTAAACTTACCTTTTTAGCTTTTACTTTATATATTTACTAACCTTTTTATATAGATTATAGTATTTCTTATATAGTACTTATATAAGCTTCTAAAGCTTTTCTAGCTATACTATAAAATAGATTTCTATATAAAAGTTCTACTTTTAGATAACTATAAGATTATTATTTATTAGTTTTAGGAGGCTTATACTAGTTCTTATTACTAAAGTATAATAGAGAAGGAACTACTATTTTATAGATATATCTTTATTACCTTAGTAGTTATAGATATTTTTAGACTTTAGTTAGTAAAGATAATTAATCTTAATAAATCTAAGATTAGCTATAGCTTCTATATTTAAGCTAATAGAGATTATAATATAGTTCCTTATAGTAGTTATAAATAGTATACTTACTCTCTCTATAATAAGACTACTGAAACTTAGATCTATAAGCTATACTTTAAGTATATAAATATATTTAGTAATACTTATACTAACTATCTTTACTATAAATAAGATTCTAAGTGTTTCTTTAACTCTAAGAGAAACTATAAAGCTTTTAGCTATAGTATAGATAATTTAGAGTAATAGAGTAGTAAATTTAAGAAAGTAGTTATCTAGTCTTAGATTAACTAGCAGACTATAATAAGATCTAGAATAACTTATCTAGAGTTTAAAACTATAGTAAAGTGCTATAAAACTTAGCTAAAGGAGTATAAGTTTAGGTTACTATTTATTCTTACTAATTACTCTCTAGCTAATTTAGATATCTCTATTTTTAATAAGAGAGAGTAGCTTAAAATCCTAACTAGGGTTTAAAAGAAAAGAGTGGGAAAAAGAAAGAACTAATATAATATTCTATATACTTAGCAGTCTTTATAGACCTAAAAATGCAAATTAATAAATAAAATCCTCCTTATCTAACCTTAAAATGCTTTAATATATATACTCTATAAAAATAATATAAGAAAGATTAGGGAAAACTAGGAAAAATTATATAAAGTCTTAGTAAATTAGGTAAAATTAACTAGCTATAAGAATACTTTTCTAATATAGTAGAGCTACCTTAAAATATAAATAGGAGGGTTTCTTTATTTCTAGTTTTTTTAGTAATATAACTATTTATAGTTAGGGAAACTTACTAATCTAACTATCTATATAAAGCTATAGTTATATAAGAGGATAAGCAAAGAGTAGATTTAGAAATAAGAATATTAATATAAATATAAAATAGATAAGTAATTATTATAGAAGTGGAAACTAAAGAAGAGTAGATAGATAATATAAAGTAATATAGTGCTGCGCGGGGATATACTCCCCTTAGAACGCTAAGAGCAGAAGTTTAATTTAGAAATAGTATAAAAAGAATAACTAGCTAGGTATTATAGATATAGCTAAATTATTAAAGTTAAACTATAACTTAAAGATCTTTAAGTGATAAAGAGTTAGAGCCTAGTGCTCTAAGTAGGAGGCTATTTAGTTAAAGCAGAAAGCTATAAAGAGGGGGTTTCTTAGAGTAAAGTATAAAATACCTAGATAGTAACAGAGAGAAACAGAGTATACTAATCACTAAGAAGGTTATAGTATGCTTCTAATAGGTTCTATATAACAGGACTTACTATAAGTATAGTAGTAGCTTTAGTAATATAATCCCTAATATAATAATAGTACTTAGGCTTAATACTACTTTTATTAGTGAGATTAGAACTATAAAGATATAATAGTAGACTTAAATAGTAAGCAGGATAATATAGATATAAGTAGGCTAGCCTTAGTATTATTTCTATAGTCTGTTTTAATATACTAAACTAGAAAGTTATAATTAAGTAATTAAAGTAGAGAGTATAGTAAGGCTTTCTCTAAGAGTATAAGCCTTATCTATTATAGATATAAAAAGGCCTATTCCTCTATAGCAGCACTAATTCTAGTAGGTTATATAGAGTTATTCTCTATCTCTATATACTAACTATCCCTAACTAGATTAAATAGCTAAAGCTTTATATAAAGTTTCTATATTACTCTTATCTAGTTAAGAGCCTCCTTTAGAGTCTATAAATATATTACTAAGTATATAATCTACTATAGAATATTACTATCTAGATTACTTATTAATAGATAGTTAGTATTATTAAAGTTAGTAAAAGGTTTCTCTGCTTTTTCTTTATTATTTTTATTAAGGTAGGGGTAACTATAGATAGAGTAAATCTTATTAAGTTAGTCTATAAAGTTAAGTCTATACTAGTTAATATTTTCTGGTTTTTAAAAACCTTTTAGAGCTTTAATAAACTTCTTTAGGCAGTTTCTAGTATAAGTTAATCTATAAAGGGGTTTCTCTATAAAAGTCTTAAGCTAATATAAAGTATTATTAAGAGCCTTTAAATAGATCCTAAAGGGGCTTTTTTAATAGTAGTTAAGCTTAGTATCTAAAAACTTATCTATATACTATTTAATATTAAATACTAAGATAAGGTTATCTACTTCTAATTTCTAATTATATAAGATATAGTGTTTCTAGTAATTAAACCTATCTATAATATACTTATACTAAGCTATAATTATCTTCTATATAATAGTATAGTTCTTATTAAGCTATTTAAAAGTTCTTATTTATATAAAAAGCTCCTCCTTAGATATTATTACTTAGTTATATACTAGCACTCTCTAGGTTAGTATAGAGATCTCTATTAGAGTTATAGATTTATATCTATAAAGTAGATAGAAGAGGCTATAGCTAGTTAAAGCCTTAATAAAAGTTCTATTAGTAAATAGTATAGCTTAGAAGGATAGCTAGAAGTTCTTATCTATATTCTTTATCTAAGTAGAGAGAGTATATATAATAGTTTAGTAGCTAAATTTAATAGTACTATTAGTATATAGGTTATAGATAGTAGTGACTTTTTGCTTAAGTCTATATTTATAGTTAAATTTAATAATTATACCCTTATTCTTAAAGCCTCTATTAATAATAAGTATACTATAGAGTCTATAGTAATAAATAATATTCTCCTATATAAACTTAGTAATAAGGTAAGAGTTAGCTTACTATATTTACTAAGCCTCTACCTATCTAGTTAGAAAATACTAAGCTTTAACTATATCCTATTTACTAACCTTCTATATATCTAATACTATATAAGTAAATAGCAGCTCTAAGAGTGCTAAGAAATAATAAGAGTTATCTATATATCTAGGTCTATACTTTTAATAATCTTTATAAGTATAAACTTATTTACTAACTTATTAGTAGAAGCTATATTAGTAATACTACTCTAACTATTTAATAACTATATTATATTCTCTATACTTATTCTTTTAGTATACTTTTATAATAAGCTTAGTTTAGATCTATAAATTATCTATAACTTATTATAGAGTAGGCTTATATATACCAGGATATATAAATAATAACTTATTCTTTAAGAAGAATTTTCCAGTCTCCTCCTTAAACTTATAGTATAGACTAAGCTTAATTCTATCTAGCTATCTTAAACTACTAAGGTAGTAAATAATTTAGTATAAATAGTAATTTTAGTATAAAGAGCTATTTAGTATAGTATTAGAGATATCTATAAGCCTTAGAGACTTTTATAGAATATTATTAACTTTAGTAGTAAGAATCTTAGTAGAGTAAACTCTATCTCTATTTATCTATATTTTATTAAAAAAAGAGATAATAATTAGGTCTATAAAAAAGATTTACTTATTAATCTAGTTATTAATTTCTCCTTTAGTGTTTTAGTTAAGCTTATCTAATAGTTTGCTAGATTTATAAAATAATCTATTAGCTATAATATTCTAGCTTCTAGATAGGTACTTAACTTTAAAGTTAAATATATAAATCTATAAGATCTATTAGATAATAAGGGCTCTAGATAGATTAGAGGTAGTACTATTAAGCTAAGTAATAAGGGTTTTAGTATTAGTTTTTAGTATAAAGTAGTAACTATAGAGATAAAAGTAGACTTATTTAAGAGCCTTAAATATATCTCTTAAGTTTTTCTTTCTAGTATTATAGTTTAGCTCTATATTAGTCTATAAGCTACTCTTATATCTAGAAACTATATACTTACTATTAATATATTAACTAAGAATAGTACCCTAACTAAGGCTATTAGTATTAACTATAAGGTAGATTTTACCTATATTAGTGCTATAGTTAAGCTTAATAAGAATAGAAGTAGAGGTAAGTTAGTTTAAAAATATCTATAGCTAACTACTAAGGCTAGTTTTATTTAAATAGAGTATCCTTCTTTAAGAGTGCTATAAGTAGTCTAGCTATAGCTAAAAATCCCTAAACCTAAATATAATAAAATATTATAACACTAAGAAAAGATCTAAGATTAGTAAGGTTATTATAGACTCTCTATTTCCTAATCTTAATAATCTTTAACTTCTCTAGCCTTTAGCTATTAATACTATAAATATATTCTATAATAGTAATAAATTACTAAGCCTACTATAATTTCTTAATAGTAATAATATAGCTAGCTAACTTAATATTAATAAAAACCTTATTAATATTCTAGATATATTCCAGAATATATCTATATAGTTTAGAGTAACTAGAAACTTCTTTATTATTATATTTTAAGGTAGGGCTCTTAATAGCTATATTATTAAGAAAAGCTTTATAATAAGTTAGGATTAAGTTATATAGAATTTATATTATAACTTTTATAAACTAGGCTATAGAATTAGTAGCTCCTTAAGATAAAATATATATCTAAAGGAGGCTAATTAGTATTATAAAGATTATAATATTATAGCTATATAGATTTAGTAAGACTTAGTTATACCTAAAAAAGAAATCTAATAATAAGAGAAGCTAGTATATTATAAAGTTCTCTAAGAACTTATTACTAAAAGAGGGTAAAGCTATATTATATAGAGTAATAATATTAATCTTTATTATAGAGTTAATAAAATATATCTTTTTATTCTTCTTTCTAATTAAGAAAAAGAAGTTTTAATAAGCTATATAACTTTACTTAAAAATATTCTTCTTTAGTCTATCCTTTAGAATTATTATTATATTACTCTCTAAGGTTTTTAGAATTAATATACTTCTTACTTACTAAGCTTTATAAAAGATAACTCTAATTACTTATAGAGAAGTTATAGATAGATAAATAGATCTATAATACTTAAAACTCTATATAAGAGCTTTCTCTCTATTACTTAAAACTTTAGAGAGAAGCTTCTTCTCTTTTAGGTTAAAGTAGTTTATTATTACTAAGATCTTATTAAGCTACTTTATTATAAATTACTTCTTCTTAGAAATAGTTAAAAACTTTAGTTAAATAAGATCTATAAAGGCACTTTCTAATATTAATTTAAGGTTCTTCTTTACTTTTATTTAAGCTTTTAACTTTTACTCTAAATCTCCTTTAGGTACTAAGTTATTAAAAAGTAAGTTATTAACTAGCTAGACTTTCTTATTTTTTATCTTATATATTATATTAACCTCTCTATATATAAAAGATAGAGTAGTATTATAGATATAATTAGTTCTCAGCTTATTCTAGATTTTTATTAAAACCTTTTTTAAGAGGTTCTCTCTCTAATAAAACTAATAGTATATCTAGATATTAGCTATATTAAATCTAATTTCCTATTCTAAGTTAAATAGATTTATAAAGAGTAAGAAGTATATTTTAGTATAAAGAAGAAGTTACTAAAGCTTTTTATTAATTATAAACTTTAGTAAGTTAGTTTTATATACTACTTATTCCTAAATACTAGAGTTAAATTCCTTAACTATATAGCTAAGAGCTTTAATATATTTAGATTCTCTTATATTAAAGATATTAATAGTAGTCTTTTAGTCTCTAAAAAGAGTAGCTCTATTATATATAAAGAGGTGCTTAGCTATTCTAAATAATATAAACTTAGTGCTATTATATAACTTAATAGAGATTAGCTCTTTCTTTTATTAATAAATTAGCTAGTCTCTATCTCCACCTTACTCCTAAAAAAAGAGAGGTTTACTTAGAATATTAATTAGAAGTACTAGAACCTTCTCTACTTTATAGCTAGATATATAGCTAGAATCTATATAGTTAGTTTCCTTCTTCTTTTTTTAGTAATAATATCTATAAAACTTTTTTAGAAAGAGTTTATAATAGTTATAGTATAGCTTTTCTTTATAGAATTAGTATTTAGGAGTATATCTTTATAATTCTAAAATAGCCTAAATAATTACTTCTATTCTTAGTATAATAGCCTATTTAAGGAAAACTTTAAGCACTATATAAAAGATATTACTATCTTTATTAAATATTACTAAAACCTCCTTATTCTCCTCTAATTTCTCTTAGACTAGGAAGTTAAAACCTTTTAGTAAATTAGCTTTTACTATTAGTATTACCTCCTCTAATATATATAGGCTAGGCTAGCCTTTTTAATTATAAAGCTATAGTTATAGACTCTTACTTAGTTATCTATTAATTTCTATAATTATTAAGCTAGCTACTATATTAGGATTAGTAGTAGTAGCCTCTATTTTCTCTTCTCTATAGAAATTAAATAGGCTTACTAAGTATAAGAGAAGCTAGTAAAGTTAGGAAGTATAATAGTAAAGTAACTAGTAGAATCTAAAGTATAGAATATTAAAGAAATATAGATTTTTTAATTACTAATCTAAAAGATATTAATTATTAAAGTTAGTAAGTACCTTAAAATTATCTTAGTATATATAATAAATAGAGCTCTAAGAATTATATTCTTAGATATCTTACTATATAGGTTAATAAAAAGGGAATATTAAGTATATAATAGCTACTAATATAAATATTCTTAACTATAATACTCTTAAAAGTTACTATAGTCTAAGTATATATAAAGTCTCAAACTTTAAGATATATAGAAATAATACTCTTCTATATACTATTATAGCTAATATATTTCTCAGAAATAATATTAATAGTAGTATTAATATTAATAATTCTATATTACTCTAAGTATATAGACTAACTAATCCTTATAGTAACCTAGAAGTATAGTATAATAAAGTTTTATATAGTAAGAACTCTATATTAATAAGTAACTATAGTATACTATAGATACTTTACTAAATTATTAAGAAAAGTAACTAGTATATTAAGGTCCTCCTTAGATTAAGTACTAAGCAGGATAATATTTATTATATTAATATCTACTATACTATAGAGAGATAGTTAACTAAAGATAGAAAGCACTAAGCTACTTAAGAAGGCTTAGAAACTATAGATTATATCTATAAAGAGGTAAAAGAAGCTAGCTACAGAAAAAGGGAGTTATATAGAATACTAAGTAAAAGAGAATTATATTTAAACCCTATTCTTAGTTTAGTATAGTAGCTTTATAAAGTATTTAAACTACTATAGCCTCCTCTTTATAAACTTAGACTTAAATATAAACCTTAATAATACTAATCTCTATTTATAAAAGTGCTTTATACTAAAGTATAAGGGTTAGATCTATTTATATATTATTTTAATACTTAATATTATATATAAGCTAGCTACTTAATCTAGAAGCTTTTATAATATAGCTAAGTAGGTCTCTCTCTATAGATATAAATATATCTAGCTATTAATTACTATTTTACTAGAGGTAGCTCTAGATAACTAGCTTTATATACTTATAGACTATATTATTATAGTTATACTAAACTTAGTAAAGAAAGAATTCCAGAATAGTAACCTTTCTATTTACCTACTTAGCTTATAGATCTTTAGTGAGAATTTAGCTCTCTAATATTACTATAAAAGATTTTAGTTAAGGAGTTTTAGTAGCTTCTAAGAAGCTATTATTAACTAAAATATTCTTATTCTTATCTATAACTTCCTTAATATAAAGCTCTAGGAGTAGAGTGGGAAAATAAGCTATATTTAGGTTTATAATATAAACCTTCTTCTTAGATCTAGTAATAAAGTAAGGTATTATATAGTAGTTCTAAGTTTATAATCTAGTTATAGTATTAATACTTATATCTATAGAGAGAACTATAGCTAGAATACTAAAAGCTAGTATATAGATATTAAGAATATTATAGATAGTATCTAAGGTTACTATACTAATAGGAGGGGTCTTTATAGCTAAAGTAGAAACTAAGGGTCTTAGAGTCTCTTATATAGTATATTAAGTATACTTATTAAACTACTTATAGCTCTTAAGCTAGAACTTAACTCCCTAAAGATATAAAAAGTATCTATAAAGAGTAAGAAAACTAACTTCTAGCTACTTAGTTTTATCTATACTAGCTATAAGAATTAGAAAAGAAATAATTATTAAGTTATACTAGCCTTATTAATAGCCTTTATTAATCTCTTTATTAAGGACCTAAATATAGAGGAAACTCTATAGAGCACTAATCTATTAATAACTTCTATAAAATAAGTATAGTTTTATATTAAAGAAGGCTTTAGTAGCTTTATAATCCTTAATAAGATATCTTTTCTTACTATAAATATAGTAAGTATTAGAGTTAATAGTTTCTATAAATCTTAGAGATCTTAGCTAGTAGTAAGATTTAAGATTTATAGAGTCTAAGTAACTACCTCTCTTTAGATTAAAAAGTATATAGCTATACTCTCTATATATAGAGCTATAGTTATAAAAGTTACTACTATAATAGTTATACTATAAAATCTTCTATATAGACTAGGTATTAGTTATATTAATAATATATATACTAACTTTATTAATAGTATAGTTATATTAAGGGGTATTAATATAGTATTTAGTTTTAATCTACTTAATCTTTATATTCTTAAGGCAGGTAGTAAGGTTATCTACTTAAGCTTTCTAGTTAGAGATACTAATTATCTTATTCTTTAGCTTAGCTTTTATAAATAATACTCTTAATTACTTATACTTAAGTATAGTAACTAGTATATTAGCTAGAGTATTCTCTTTAATACCTTATAGTTATATATATATCTATTAAGACTAAATCTATTTAGTAATTATAACCTCTATTTAGATCTAAGAGACTAGAAAAAGACTTCTATAGTTTTTATAGAGAATCTTTAAGATATACTTTATAGTTTACTTAGAAAAGTAGTAGAAAATAATATAGTTAATCTCTATATTAAGTAGTATAGAAAGTCTCCTTTTAGCTACTCTATTTTAAAGGTTACTAACTTTAATAAGAAACTTAGAGATATAGTTAGGATTAGTAATCTCTAGGCTAGAAATAAGGTCTTAAAGCTTTTTATTAAGGTCTAATTAAGTATTTAGGTCTATAATACTATATATCTTATAGAGATTATTCTTAAAAGAGAGCTAATTATTATATTAAGTAGAAATACTCTTAAAGGTTTACTAATAAGCCTTAATATAGTACTAACTAACTAGGGTAATTATCTTTTCCTTATTCTATTTATAAAGCTTAGTATAGAATAGATAATTCTTAAAGAAGTTAGAAATATTATTATTAATAAACTTAGAGGCTTCTAGACTATAAGGGATAATTAGAGCAGAAGTATACTATTTCTATATAGCTTTAGCTAACTCCTTAATTACTTCTATAATATTAATAATAAATAGAGAGGTTAAGTTCTCTATAGAAGGTATAGTAATAGCCTTTATAGATATAATCTTATCTAGCTACTAATCTAAGCCTGCTCTCTATAGTTTAAGAGAAGCTATATCTCTATAGTCTTTATACTTATTATAGATATCTTTACTAATATAAACTTAATAACTAATCTTAACACTTTAAAACTATAAAGATAAAGACTTCTTAAATCTATTATTATCTATAATAGTAGAGTAAAGAGCTTATTTCTAAATACTTTTAAATATAGCTTCCTTAAAGAGTTTTATATCTAGAGTATAGTTCTTAAAGCTAAAAGAGTTTAAAGTAAATATACTAACTTTAAGGGCTTTTTTAGATTTCTTAGGATATTACTTAGATATAGTATAGTAAGTAGTTAATATAATTTATTATAATTTAATATTAATATTAATATTAAAGTCTATTAATATTTAAATTATCTAATAATAAAAGAGAAGAATTATATAGTAATTTAATCTATAATAATTAAGTAGATAGAGAGAAAGAGAGCTTTAACCTCCTTCTCTTTCTAGATAGTAGTTATAAATTATAAGCTAGGAGTAGTTATAGCCTCTATCTCTTCTATAAGTATATAGACTCTCTTTTTTAATATAGCTAGAAGTAGTTATAGTCTCTATTCTATCTATAAGTTTATAAACTCTCTTCTATTTTTTTTATAAGTAATATAATACTATAATTTCCCTAATTCTATAAATATTAACTATATAGTAACTAAGATAGAGCCTAAATCTCCTTAGTTAAGCTTATTAGCCTAATTAGTATTATTAATTTATTACTTTATTACTAATTATTAAATTCTAGGTTATAGAAAGTAGATACTAGCTCTACTTTTATAAAGACTAAGGAGAAAAAAGAAAACTTTTTAATTTAGTAAAGTCTAAAGCTATTATAGCTAGATTTTTAGGGTTTTAAGTATTTCTATCTAAAAACTCTAACTATATAGCTATTATACTTAGTGTTTTCTTAGATTAGGTCTATAAAGAAACTTTTAAATATTATTTTATAAAGTCTGTTATTATAGCTACTAAGTTTATAAAGTTAATATTCTATTAAGTAGTTAGAATAATATATTATAGTTCTATATTAAATATAAACCTATTTATATAGTATAGAAGTATATTCCTTTTAAGAACTATAGAGGAAGTTTTAAGGGAGAAGAATCTACCTCTAAGTATTATTAAAATAGGCTAAGACCCTTAAGATCAAAATAATAAAACTATATATTTCTATATACTTATATAGAAATATTATAATAATATAGCTTTATATCTAGAGGTTCTAGAATAAAGAAAAGGATCTCTCTATATATAATAACCTTATTATAGATATAATCTATTAAGTAAAAGTGATAAAAGTTTCTAAATAATAAAATAAACTGTGGTAATTTTATAACTAATAATAATCCTCTACCCTCCTCTCTGCCCTTAATGAGGCAAAAGTCCTGCTATACTATGCTAACTAATATACCTATCTAGGCACTCTCTAAACTGGGCTATCTGCACTGCCCTATCTTAATAGATATCCTAATTTTATACCTCTTAGTTAGAATAATCCTAGATTCAGGTAGGTATTAGTAATACTAATAATAATACTATAGGTTATTATAGCATTTTAGTATCTTTTGCTATATCTACTAATAGATTATTTACTATATACTAAATAATATATTATTTTAGTAAAAAGGTACTAGCAGTATTAAATTTACCCCTTATTTAGGTATAAGTTATAGTTCTAGGTTAAAAGTAATCTCTCCTTAATAATTATAAGGTTAATAGTAGTGCTTATTTTATAGTAAATAATTTAAGTATTCTAAGCCTAAGCTTTATAATATTCTAGTATATATAAGCATAGATATTATAGATTTCTAGTATTTTTAAAGAATAGTAATATAAATTTAGGGAGAATAAATCTTAAGCTTAAATATAGTGATCTATATAGAATAAATAATTCTATAGTAGTACTCTTATTATATTAGCTTATTATAATACTTATAGATCTATTATTTATCTATTATCTCTTATTCTTATTATTTAAGCAGTATTTATAAATAGTAAGTTATATTAGTAAAGTTATTATTTATATAATAGATATAGGAATATACTAAGGTCTTTAAAATAGGTATACTATAAGTAAACCTACCCTTTATACCTAATAACCTAGATAGTATAAAGATAAGTTCCTTATATACTAGATTATAAACCTAGTATAGGAGTTATCACTTTACCTCTTTAAGTAATATTCTTACTAATCTATAGAAGTTAAGTAGTATAATATATAAGGTTAATCACTAATCAGTATTAGTTCTACACTAGGTTAAGGGTTATATAGAACTTAGAGCTCTCTTTATATATATATATTAAAAGCTTATAAGTTAATATATATCTATTCAGAAGTTCCACTTAACTATATAGATAGTAGTGTTAAACTATATATATATGCTCTGTAATAGGTTACGTAACCTCATATATATCTATTAATTACAGCGCATATCCTGCCGCTTTGCGGGTTATGGTGTTAGCGCAATAATTTATTTATGAAATCTTATAATAATAATATTTAGCTAGTAGATCTTATTTTATTAAATAAGCTATTTAATACTATATGAAAGAAACTAGAACCTTTTAAGCTATTTATTGTTAATTAAACTAAATATAGTATTAAAGATTAAATTAAGATAAGTCTATTTTATAGCTTAGAATAAGAAAAGCTTAAAATAGTTAGTATTATAGATATCTCTTTAGGTAAATTTAAATATAGAAAACTATTCTTAAATAATAATATATATATTATAAGTTTAAATACTAGCTTAGTAGCTAGTTATTTTAATTATAGTTTTAATAAGCTCTTAAATATATCTATATAAACAGTATATAGAGAGTTTAAGGCTAGGAGAGTAATTATATTAGCTATATCTAGGCCTTAGGTATTTTTAAAAAAGCTATCTTTCTTCCCTATATATCTTAGTAATAAGCTACTGTTTATAGCTATATTTCTAAGTTTTATATTACTTAATCCTAGTACTGTAACTAGACTTTAGTTTACTAAATTAATTATACTAGAATATATATTATATTACCTAACCCTAATATTATATTTATAATATTTAGTAATACTAAAACTAGCTATCTTTATGAAAATATTAACTTAATTAAATAGTTATTTAGTAATTAGCTTGAAAGTTCTAAATATAGATAAGCTTAGGATATTTATAAATAGTAGTAAAGAGGATTTTATATTTAGTAGAGTTTATAAGTTATAGTAATAAGATTATTATTATTTATATAAAAGATATAAAGGAGAATTAAGGTCTTTAGAGTAGCTATATTTATAAATAAACTTACTCTAAGAGTTTCCTAATACTAAAAAGTAATTTACTAAATATAGTTATAATTCTAATACCTTTTATAAAAACTAATATATATTTAGGGAACTATATAGCTAAAGTAATATTATAGAAATCTAGATTACTAAAGAGAATATTTTTAAGAGTCTTAGAATTAATATCTTAGTCTTTATTAAGAGCTATCTATATCTTCTTTATAACCTCTATACTAGTGTTATATATAAGCTTAGTAAGTATAGTATAGAACTTTTTATTAATTAGGTATTTCTTAAACTCTATCTTTAATAGTAGCTTAACTAAAACTAGTTTACTTAAGAATATAGTTAAATTATTTCTTTAGAAGTAGGATTAGAGTATATTAGTAATCTCTTATATCTTATCTACTAAAGCACCTACTTAAAGCTAATTTTTATATTATTAAAGCTTTATCTATAACTCTATAATATTATTCCACTCTATATTATTATTATACTTACTATTTACTTTTTATTTCTAAAGATCTTTAATTAGAGATAGAGAAAACGTTAGATCTAGTAAGCTATCTATAATAGGTATTTCAAAAAGGAGCATAAAATAGGGTAGTTTAACCTAAGTTAGGATATAATTTAGTATAGCTATAGCTTAGTTTATAAAGGTAGAGTAGATTTAGTAAACCTTATTTTATATAATAAGTATTTAATATATTACTTTATATTTAACCCTAAAGTAAATAGTTTTACTATTCTTTATAGAAAAGCTTACTTTATTTAACTATTAGACTTACTAACTTATATAATACTAAGTGATATTTCCAGAAACTATAAAGAATAGGTATAAGACTAGAATATTATTAATATTCTCTATAAAACTAAATATAACCTTTTCTCTAATCTTTTTAATAATATTCTTAAGTTCTACCTAATTAAAGGGTTTATATTCCTTATTAATATTAAAATCTATCTCTAGTTAAGCAAACTACTATTAGAGCATAAGATTACTATAGCTAAGGAACTATAGTTAACTTAGCTATTCTAAGGTATTTAGCTTTAACTCCTAGGTAATAATATATATATTAAGATAAGTATAATCTTTATTGCTAATTATTATAGTAAATAAGTCTATAAAGAATATATAGACACTATATAGAGCCTTAATTACTAAATAAGCTAGAATAATAATAAGAGTATTAATAGCTATAGTTAATATAGTAATTTTATAAATAGAGCTAGAGTGGTTATAAAGGCAGAAAATCTAACCCTATTTATAGCTCTTTTTATATTTAGGCTTATCTTTACTATATAGTAGATTATTATTTAAGTTATCTTTCATATTCTATACTAAGGTATAGTATATAACTACCTATCTAAAAATAAGGATAAGTATTTAGTAGATTTAAGTCTTTCTAAGATCTATACTAAGTATAACTAATATACCTAGTTATCTAACCTTTAGATTATAATATATAGTAAGGTGATAAAAGTAATATATATTTACTGCTTAGTATCTAAGTAGTATCTACTTAGCCTCTAATATATAAACTTTATTATTCTATCTAAGAGCTTTCTTTTCTAGATTATAGTTAAGAAATTTATATATTTCTAGCTAGAGATAGTTATTAATACCTTAGTTTATAAACTTATTAACTTTTATAGTAGTAGAGTTAGTTATACTATCCTTAGTTTTATTATTAATACTCTTCTTATTCTAAATAGAAAGAGGCTCTTTAGTATAAATAGGTAAAGCAGTTTATTTTCTTTTAGTTTATTTTACTAAAATAGATATAGATATCTTAGGCTTAGATATTAAGATATTACTCTCTAGTAAGTTAATAGCAGGGAATTTAATAAGCCTAGTAAAAAGTTAATACCTATTATAGAAAGGTTAACTATCTTAAAGCTTCTATATAATAAAGTATCTATCTAACTTTTAAGTACTATTAATAGATCTAGAAACTAAAGATAATATAGTTTAAATTACCTACTAAAACTCTCCTTTATATTCTATAGTGCTGCTTATAATTTCTTAATTATTATAGAAGAGTGTTATTTTATATACTATCTAAGTATAGTTAAACTTTAAATAGTAGTTTATAATAGCTATAAACTTATTCTATAAAAACTTAGAAGGAAGAAGCTTATGGTAGAGATCCCTATTATATAAACTAGGTTCTTAAGCAGGCTATATATTATCTAGGCTAGGGATTTATACCTTTCTATAATTAGTATACTCTCTTATCTATTAATAATATTAACTAATACCTAAGGCAGTACTTCTTACTTAAGATCTTCTGGAATAATAGAGTACTAGTGTTTTATATAAAAACTAGAAGATACTATATTACTAATAGTATAGTTACTACTATAGAAGCTTCTAAAAAATAGATTATATAAGGTTATTAAGGTTACTGCTAACTAAGATTACTTAACTATAGTAGAACCCTCTCTATTTAGTAATAATAAGTAAAGATATTAAAGACTGCTAAGTTTAGCTAGATAAGGTTAGAATATAGAATATACTGCTTTTCTAAAGAATACTTACTAGCTATAAAGCTAGGTATTATAATAGGCGTAGTAGTGGGGCTACCCACCTTGCACGCAGTAGGAAAGCTGGGATTATATAAGCCCGCGTATATATATATATATACACCCGCGCGCGCGCGCGCCCTTAGAGTAGTTTTTCCCAAATATATATATAATATATCACGCTCTTTTTATTAGGGTCCTTCTTTTTGCATAGCTATAGTTATCCTATTCTATCTTAATAGTGCCTAGAGGTAGATCTATTCTTTTTATATACCCTTAAAAGCATCTCAGAGAGTAGCTATCCTTATTAATAGATCCTAAAAAAACTAGATACTATAACAGTTAGAGTAACTATAGCTATATTATTACTCTTTTTATTAAGGCTATATATCTAAGTCTTTCTTATTTCCCTTCTTTTTATAATTATATATATCTATAATTAACTGCTTAATTATACCCTTAATTATAACTATTATTATATCTATAATTATATCTAGTTATGCTGCTTTATTATGCCTATTATTATGCCTTATTATATACCTACTTTTACACTACTTATAGCACTACTAATATGCTATTTTAGGCTAATTGCTATAGTTATTATTATACTCTTTTTGCGCCTACTGCCACCCACTATGCTCACTACTACTGCTACCTACTACTACCTGCTGCTACCTGCTGCCACCTGCTGAATCCTGCTAAAGCCCACCCTCTATAAAGCTAAAAAGATCTAACTATTACGCCCACTACTACCTGCTACTACCACTACTATATAGACCTATCTAATAAAGAAGGTCTACACTACACTATATACTATATTACTATATACTTACTATAAAGAGTATAAGTTATAGAGAGAACTTATAATATAGAGGTATAAGTCTATATACTATTATAGTTACTATTATAGAGGTTATAGGTTTAACTATAGATTTTCTTTTTCTATAAAGCTCTTTTAGCTTCTATATTCCCAGCTTTAGGGAGGATTGTGATGGGCATAGTGGTGGGGCTACCCAGCTTATACGTAGTAGGAAAGCTGGGATTATATAAGCCTGTATATATATATATATATACCCGCGCGCGCGCGCGCCCTTAGAGTAGTTTTTCCCAAATATATATATAACATATCACGCTCTTTTTGTTAGGGTCCTTCTTTTTATATAGCCACAGTTATCCTATCCCATCTCAGTATTATAGAAAGTTTAGCTATTTTATATTTATAAGATTTAAGGTTTAATAATAATACCTTCTTTTTTAGATAAGAAAAAAACTTTATAAAGTAGAAGGAATAATAATATATTATAAAAAAGATTAAGTAGTAGATAGTAAAGTGGAAAGATATAAAAATAATTAAGTAGTAAATAGTAAGATAGATAGTTTTAAGTTAACTTACCTACCTTATTTTTTTAGCAGAACTACTATACCTTATAATAGAAATAAAAGAACTAAGAATTATCTTTATTTATTAAATAGTATTATAGAAGCTAAGACCTATTAGTTAGGTCTAGGCTAGCTAAGTAAGAACTAAAATTAATTAAGTAGATAACTATTTATTTACCTAGGGGGTTATATATATAATATTAAATATAAGGAACAGATATTTATAATATTATTTTAGTTTTATTTACTCCTTTTCTTTATTAAGGGTTAAATATATAATACTAAGGAATAGAATTTAGCTAAGCTATAGTTATTATTTATATTTAGATAGTGTTAGGTTTAGAATACTGCTGCTTTATTATTTCTTTATATAGAGTTAGTTATATTTCTAAATTAGTTATTTATATTAATTTATAGTAGTGTGATTTGCTCCTTCCCTTTCTATTTAGATATCTCTATTAGAGGTTATAAATAGTTTATTTAAAAGTAAATCTTAACCTCTTCTTAATACTACTTAAGTAGACTTTAAATACCTAACCTGCTCTTCTCTCTTAATATTTACTTTAAACCTTTATCTATATTATTATTAGCTCTTTCTACTCTATAAGTATCTACTTCTTTTCTATTTCTTAACCTATTTTAAGTATAACTTATTAATATAGCTAAAACTAGTACTATAGTGAACTTTTTATATAGCTATTACTTTAATAAACCTAATGTTACTAATGATAATATTACCTAAATTATTAAGGATAATTTTGCAGTAAATATAAAAAGCACTAATAGTAAGTATCTATCTATAGTATATATCTTACTTAATACTGAAGTGTTAAAGGCCTATATTAATAATATATATTAAATTGCTTAGCTAAGAATATTTTTCTATATTAAGGATAGCTTTTCTACTAGCGTTAATATATCTAAGAATAGTATTATCTCTTATTAATAAGGCTAATTTGTGAAGACCTAGCTTAAAACCTTCTCTTATAAAGACCTAAATATAGAAGCTAGTAAACACCTACTAAACTACTTATACTAATATTATAGTATATAGACTGCCTAGATTATCCTCATTACTATAATTAACTTACTCAGAGCAATCCCTAACTAGGCTTCTATTAGATTCTTTAATAAAATTATAGTTCCTATTATAGTTTATAGTTTATAAGGTGCTCTTTCTAGATAGTATTAGTAATTACTATTAATTTATTTTCTGTTTTACTCTTATTAATCTAAGTATAGTGTGAAGTTATATAAAAACTTAAATACTAAGTTACTAATTATTAAAATACCCTAGTTTTATTTACTTTAGGATTTTATTTATATAAAATAACTAAATTTATTACTAGTTTCTTATCTAAATATCTCTTAGAGTTATTACCTTACTAGTAAAACAGGCTAAGAACCTTAAGATAAAAATAACAAAACCACACACTCCCACACACTTATATAGGAATATTATAATATTACAGCTTTATATCTAGAGGCCCTAGAATAAAGGAAAGGATCTCTCTAAGCATAATAACCTTATTATAGATATAATCTGTTAAGCAAAAGTGATAAAAGCTTTTAAATAATAAGAAAAACTATAATAATACTAACTAATAATATTCCTCTATTCTCCTCTCTGCTCTTAATAAGGCAAAAAGTTCTGCTATACTATACTAACTAATATATCTATCTAGGTACCCTCTAAACTAGGCTATCTACACTACCCTATCTTAATTATCCCCTATAGTCTTACCTTAACGCTCTGTGAGGAAGACTATATATTAAAGAAAAATTATATAAATAAAAGCTACTATTTATAAAGGAAAAGGTACTCCTTATACTACTTAATTGCTCCTTCTAGGTTATTATAGACCTAATTACTTCTTTCTATAATTATACTATCCTAGTCTTCTTTATCTAGGCCTATTTTCTATAAGCTTATAAGCCTTATTCTAATCTAAACCTTACTTATATTATTTCTATCTATACTAGCTAGGCAGCTATAAAAAGTAGTAACTATAGTTACCTTTAGGGATATTATCTTTAATCTATTACTAGCAGTTAACTTACTCTATAATATAGTCCTTATAGCTATTATAAATAGGCTAAAAAATATTAGATAAAGCTAGATATAGAGGATATTTCCCAGTAATAATAGTTTAGTATAGTACTAAAGCAGGAGGGTATAAAGGGGTTATATCTTATTTAGTATTAAGCAGTCTAGCTAGCAAAATAAAAGGGTTAAATAGAGTTAAACCCAGATCTATAAGGCTAGAGTTATTATTACTAAGAGGTAGCAGAGTGCTATAGAGACTAAAAGCTAGTAAGTCCAGGTCTATAATAGTGTGGGAGCTAGCCCTACTAGAGTAATAAGAGGTAGGTTCCCTACTATTATGCTTACTAACCTAGCTTTCTATATAGTATAAAGTAAAAGTCCTTATAGAAAGCCTTAGTATTTTAGGAGGTAATAGAAAGGAGAGCATTCTAGGTACTAGGGGCTATATCTTACTAGTATTACTATATAATTCTACTATAAGGAGGTCTATCTAAAATATCTATAAAGGTCTATTACTATAAAATATAAAGTATTTTATAAACTTAGTAGTAATCTTTAAAATATACTAGGTAATAATTTAGAATTAATTTCTTCTTACTACTCCTTTTATAGCTACTACTAATACTATACTATTAATAATACCCTTATAAATATAGGCTCTAACCTAATTTACTACTCTGAGGCTATATATCTATAAATCCTGCTATTAAAGCTAAGATCTAACTATAGTATTCTTTTAAAAGAGAGTATAAACGTTAATAGAAGCTCTAAGAAGCTTATAGTACTAAAAGAGGTCTTTTATAGCCTCTATAAATAGTCTATTAAAATTTCCACTCTAAATTAGATTAGTATAGTAAGTAGTCCCCCTTTCCTAGTTTATTACTATTATTACCTAGTAGTTACTACTATACTAAATATAAAAGATAGTAATATCTAACTAGGTAAGTAAGTTATAATAGGTATCTATAATTAATAATATTAAAACCTAATACCTACTAAGAGAGAGCACTACTTTTATTTACTAGGTAACTTATCTTCCCAGGATCTATATATATTTATCTAACCTATATATATTAAACTTAGTAAGGTAATATATCTCTTCCACCTTAAAATAGGTCCCTATTACTAGTTCCCCTTAAATATTATAGAGATAAGTAAGGTAGTATTAGGTAACTAATAGAGACTACTTAGCCTATCCTCTAATTATATTAAACCTATAGTAGAATTAGATTTATAAAAATAGTATAATATTCTAACTTAACTTAATATATTAATTAAATACCTCCTTTTTCTCTATCTTATTTTTTAATAGTCCTAGATTACTAGCTAAACGTATAACTAGAGGTTCTAGAATACTATAAGGGTTATTAATATAGATAGGTTATCTAGAGTTATTAGCATAGTAAGAGCTATAACCTAGATAAAGAGAAGGCTTATTATTATAAAGGTTAAAAGCTCTCTCCTCTATCTATCTATTTTCTTAGTATATAGCAGTAATAATCCTATTCTAGTAAGCATAGTTCTATATAGTATTAACTATAGGGTAATTATTAATAATATCTCTCACTCTAGTATTATAGTTCTCAAATAGACTTAGATTTAGATCTATAAGGGGCTTAATAGATATATTAATAGGTATAAAAGCTCCTGCTACTTAAATATTAGGTATAGATATTTTAGAGTTAAAATTAAGTATTTTAAGATATCTAAGATAGAGCTATACTAGAATTAATCTCTCTATAAATATAGAGTTAGAAACTATAAAGTTCTAAGTATAAATTATTTTCTAAATCTTCTTATTATATAGCAGAGAGATAATCTTTTTAATATACTTAGCCCTATTAGCAGTCCTTAATAGGGTTAGAAAGACTATACTATCTACCTCTAGATCCCTATTATAAAACTTAGAAGTAATTTAATTTATCTATATATTAAAGACCCTTTTAAAGAAAGAACTAGTCTAGTACTTAGCTAACCCTAGTTATATATAGTAATAAAGCTACTTAAAACAAAGCATATCTAATATCTATAGCTGCCCTTCTTAGAGTTAGAGTATATAGATAACTTTAACTAAGTATTTAAGGATAAATATTATACTATTAAGAAGCTTATAGATAGCTATTATAGACCTAATTAGTATCTTAAGATATAATTCTGCCTTTCTATTATACTAGAAGTTATTATAGAAGTAGGAAAAGCCTAAAAGTTAGTTAATAAGTAAAGTAGAGTAAAAAACCACTTCTTTACTAACACTCTTCTTAGCTAGTAATTAGAGAATAAATATAGTAAACTAGCTTTTCTATATAGTAGCTCTATTATCTTTAATCCTAATATTAGTAGAGATATAGTATTATTTAATAAGGCTAATCCTATTAGAGAGGTTATAAATAAGAAGTTAAAAACTAGTCTCTATATTAAAAGCTAAAGAAAAAGTCTTAGTCTAAATAATCTCTTATAGATTAAATAAGTTAACTATAATAACTAACCCTCCTTTATTCTCTTTAACCTAGCCTAGTTATTAAGATTTAGTAGGTTAAGACTATTAGAAATAAATATAGAGTTAAGCTATAGAGATACTAGAGTAAAGCTACTAAAGCTCTTTATATTTAAGATTCTTATTTAGCTTAAGAGGAAATTAGGGGCAAAAAGGAAGCATCTACCTAGCTAAGTGCTACTTATTAATTCTTATAGCTAAAGCATTTAAGGTCCTCCTAAAAAGAATAAAGTTAGCAAGTATAACTATAATCTCTAAAAGCTTACTATCTCACTTATCTCTCTTCTAAGAAAACTTCTTTAAAGTAGTAATAAGAAACACTTCCTTAACCTAGATATTAGTAATCTTAGTAGAGAAACCCTTAGATAAAGATATTATTAAGAATAAAATAGATAGAAGTAATTATAGACTTAATTAAGGCTTTTAGTAAGAGGAGAAGGTTATATAAGTAGTATAAGAGGGTAAAAGTCTATAATATTATAAAGAGAAGGTTATATATAGGTAAGTATAGGTTAGAACAGGAATTTATACTTAAATATCTATAAAGAGAGCTTAGAATATAAATTAAGTTAAGCTATAATATTAAATTAATTATTAATAAGTTAAATCTATTTATATTAAGAGAGATAAAGTAGTTATTTATATATAAATTAAAGGGGATAAGCTACTAGTTATTAATTATTAACCACCTAGAATAAAGAGATAGAATAAAAATAGGTAGCAGGAAGAGGTAGTTATAAAGGTTAACTCCTTTTCTTATCTAATTAATCTTAACTATAAGAAAAGCTTAACTCTTTAAATAAATAATTTAGTAGGAGGCAGAGTAACTAAGTTATATAACTAAACCTCCTCTAGCTCTCTCTAGCTTTTTCTTCTTCCTTTATAATATAATAGAAATAGTAACCCCTCTTTTATATCTATAAAGCATAACCTTAAGCCTTCTTTAATACTTATTAGTTATAGCTTCTATTAGAAACCCTAATAATCCTTATATACTAACTTAGCTAAGAAAGTATATCTTCTAGCTCCTTATAAATAAACTAGTCTCTAATAAGAGAGACTATAACTCCCCTCTATATATTAAGCCCTCTATTAACTCCTTTATAGTAAGTAAACTTACTCCTTTAGCTCCTACTTTATATATTTACTAACCTTCTTATATAGATTATAGTATCTCTTATATAGTACTTACTTAAGCTTCTAGAACCTTCCTAACTATACTAGGAAATAGACTTCTATATAAAAGTCCTGCCTTTAAATAACTATAAGATTATTATTTATTAGTTTTAGGAGGCTTATACTAATCCTTACTACTAGAGCATAATAGAGAAGAAACTACTATTCTATAAGTATATCTTTATTACTTTAGTAGTTATAGATACCTTTAAACTTTAGCTAGTAAAGATAATTAATCCTAATAGACCTAAAATCAGCTATAGCTTCTATATTTAAGCTAATAGAGGTTATAATATAGTCCCTTATAGTAGTTATAAGTAGTGCACTTACTCTCTCTATAATAAGGCTACTAGAACTTAGATCTATAAGTTATACTTTAAGTATATAAGTATACCTAATAACACTTATACTAACTATCTTTACTATAAATAAGATTCTAAGTATTTCTTTAACTTTAAGAAAAACTATAAAGCTTTTAGCTATAGTATAGATAATCTAGAGTAATAGAGTAGTAAATTTAAGGGAGTAGTTACCTAGTTCTAGATTAACTAATAGACTATAGAGAGGTCTAGAGTAACTTATCTAGGGTTTAAAACTATAGTAGAGCACTATAAAACTTAGCTAAAAAAGCATAAGTCTAGGTTACTATTTATCCTTACTAGTTACTCTCTAACTAATTCAGATATCTCTATTTCTAATAAGAGAGAGCAGGTTAAAATCCTAACTAGAGTTTAAAGGAAAAAAGCAGAAAAAAGGAAAAACTAATATAATATTCTATATATATAGTAGTCTTTATAAACCTAAAAATATAAATTAATAAATAAAATCCTCTTTATTTAACCTTAAAATACTTTAATATATATACTCTATATAAAGTAATATAGGAGAAATCAGGAAAACCCAGGAAAAATCATATAAAGTCTCTATAAATTAGGTAAAATTAACTAGCTATAATAATACTTTTCTAATATAGTAAAGCACCTTAAAATATAGATGGGAGAATTCCTTTATCCCTAGTTTCTTTAGCAATATAACTACTTATAGCTAGAAAAACTTACTAATCTAACTACCTATATAAAACTATAGTTATATAAAAGGATAAGCAAAGAGTTAATTTAAAAGCAAAAACATTATTATAAATATAAAATAGATAAATAATTGCTATAGGAGTGAAAACTAAAGAAGAGCAGATAGATAATATAAAATAATATAATATTATGCAGGGATATACCTCTCTTAGAACATAGAGTATAGAAGTCTAATCTAGAGTAGTAATATAAAAAATAACTAGCTAGGCACTATAGATATAGCTAAACTATTAAAGTTAAACTATAACTTAAAAACTTTCTAAGTAATAATAAGCTAGAACCTAGCACTTAAAGTAGGAGGCTATCTAGTTAAGGTAGGAAGCTATAAAGAGGGATCTTCTAGAATAAGGCATAGAATACCTAAGTAGTAACAGAGAGAAACAGAGCATACTAATTACCAGGAAGATTATAGTATACTCCTAATAGGTTCTATATAGCAGAACTTACTATAAGTATAGCAGTAACCTTAGTAATATAATCTCTAATATAACTATAATACTTAGGCTAGACACTACTATTACTAATAAGATTAGAACTATAAAGGCATAAAGGCAGACTTAAATAGTAAACAGGATAATATAGATATAAGTAGGCCAGTTTTAGTATTATCCCTATAGTTTATTCTAATATACTAAGCTAGCAAATTATAGTTAAGTAATTAAAGCAGAAAGTATAGCAAAGCTCCCTCTAAGAGTATAAGCCTTACCTATTATAGATATAAAAAGGTATATTCCTCTATAGCAGCACTAATTCTAGCAGATTACACAGAGTTATTCTCTATTTTAGTATACTAACTATCCTTAGCTAGATTAAATAGCTAAAGCTCTATATAAAGTTCCTATATTACTCTTATCTAGTTAAAAGCCTTCTTTAAAGCCTATAAATATACTACTAAGTATATAATCTGCTATAAAATATTACTATCTAGATTACTTATTAATAGAGGGTTAGTGTTATTAGAATTAGTAAAAGGTTTCTCTACTTCTTCTTTATTACCTTTATTAAGGTAGGGGTAACTATAGGTAGGGTAAATCTTATTAAGTTAGTCTATAAGGTTAAGTCTATACTAATTAATATCTTCTAGTTCCTAAAAACCTTTTAAAGCCTTAATAAACTTCTTTAAGCAGTTTCTAGTATAAATTAACCTATAAAGGGGTTTCCCTATAAAGGTCTTAAACTAATATAAAGCATTATTAAAAGCCTTTAAATAGATCCTAAAGAGGCCTTTCTAATAGTAGTTAAGCTTAGTATCTAAAAACTTATCTATATACTATTTAATATTAAATACTAGAATAAGGTTACCTACTTCTAATTTCTAACTATATAAGATATAGTATTTCTAGTAATTAAATCTATCTGTAATATGCTTATACTAGGCTATAATTATCTTCTATATAGCAGTATAGTTCTTATTAAGCTATTTAAAAGCTCTTATCTATATAAGAAGCTTCTCCTTAAATATTATTACCTAGTTCTATACTAGCACTCTCTAGGTTAGCATAAATATCTTAATTAGAGTTATAGCTTTATACCTATAGAGCAGGTAAAAGGGGCTATAGCTAGTTAAAGCTCTAATAGAAGTCCTATTAGCAAACAGTATAGCTTAGAAGGATAGCTAGAAGTTCTTACCTATATTCTTTATCTAAGTAGTAAAAGTATATATAATAGTCTAGTAGCTAACTTTAATAGTGCTATTAGCATATAGATTATAGGTAGCAGTGACTTTTCACTTAAGCCTATACTTATAGTTAAATTTAATAACTATGCCTTTATTCTCAGAGCCTCTATTAATAATAAGCATACTATAGAGCCTATAGTAATAAATAATATCTTCCTATATAAACTTAGTAATAAGATAAGAGTTAGCTTACTATATCTACTAAGCCTCTACCTATCTAGTTAGAAAGTACTAGGCTTTAACTATATCCTATTTACTAACCTTCTAGATATCTAATACTATATAAGTAAATAGCAGCCCTAAAAGCACTAAGAAACAGTAAGAGTTATCTATACACCTAGGCCTATACTTCTAATAATCTTTATAAATTTAGACTTATTTACTAACTTATTAGTAGAAGCTATACTAGTAATACCACTCTGCTAACTATTTAATAACTATATTATATCCCCTATATCTACTCTCTTAGTATACTTTTATAATAAGCTTAGTTTAGGTCTGCAAATTATCTATAACTTATTATAGGGTAGGCTTATATATACTAGAATATATAAATAATAACTTATCCTTTAAGAAGAATTTCCTAGCCTCCTCCTTAAACTTATAGTATAGACTAAGCTTAATTCTATCTAGCTATCTTAAAGTATTAAGGTAATAAGCAATTTAGTATAAACAGCAATTCTAGTATAAAAAGCTATCTAGTATAGTATTAGAAATATCTATAAATCTTAGAGACTCTTATAGGATATTATTAACTTTAATAATAAGAATCTTAGCAGGGCAAACTCTATTTCTATCTACCTGCACTTTATTAAAAAAAGAGATAGCAATTAGATCTATAAAGAAGATTTACTTATTAATCTAGTTATTAATTTCTCCTTTAATATCTTAGTTAAACTTATCTAATAATCTACTAGGTTTATAAAATAATCTATTAGTTATAGTATTCTAGCTTCTAGGTAAGTACTTAACTTTAAAGTTAAATATATAAATCTATAAAATCTATTAGATAATAAAGGCTTTAGGCAGGTTAGAAATAGTACTATTAAGCTAAGTAATAAGGGTTTTAGTATCTATTTCTAGCATAAAGTAGTACCTATAGAGATAAAAGCAAACTTATTTAAGAGCCTTAAATATACCCCTTAACTTCTTCTTCCTAATATTATAGTTCAGCTCTATGCTAGCCTATAAGCTACTCTTATATTTAGAAATAGTATGCTTACTATTAATATATTAACTAAGAACAGCACCCTAACTAAGGCTACTAGTATTAACTATAAGGTAGATTTTGCCCATATTAGCACTATAGTTAAGCCTAATAAGAATAGAAGTAGAAATAAGTTAGTTCTTAAAAATATCTATAGCTAACTATTAAGGCTAGTCCTATTTAAATAGAGTATCCTTCTTTAAGAGCACTATAAGTAGTCTAGCTATAGCTAAAACCCCCTAAACCTAAATATAATAGAATATTATAATACTAAGGAAGAATCTAAGGTTAGTAAGGTTATTATAAACCCCCTATTTCCTAATTTTAATAATCTTTAATTCCTCTAGCCTTTAGCTATTAGTGCTATAAATATATCTTATAATAGTAACAGATTACTAAGCCTACTATAATTTCTTAATAGTAATAGTATAGCTAGCTAACTTAATATTAATAAGAATCTTATTAATATTCTAGATATACTCTAGGATATATCTATATAGTTTAGAGTAACTAGAAACTTCTTTATTATTATACTTTAAAGTAAAGCTCTTAATAGCTATATTATTAAGAAAAGCTTTATAGTAGGTTAGAATCAGGTTATATAGAATTTATATTATAACCCTTATAAACTAGGCTATAGAGTTAGTAGCTTCTTAAAGCAGAATATATATCTAAAGGAGGCTAATTAGTATTATAAAGGTTATAATATTATAGCTATATAGATCTAGTAGGACTTAGTTATATCTAGAAAAGAAATCTAATAGTAAGAAAAGCTAGCATATTATAAAGTCTTCTAAAAACTTATTACTAAATAGAGATAAAGCTATATTATATAGAATAATAGTATTAACCTTTATTACAGAGTTAATAAGATATATCTTTCTATCCTTCTTCCTAACTAGAAAGAAGAAGTTCTAGTAAGCTATATAACTTTACTTAAAGATACCCTTCTTTAGCCTATTCTTTAGGATTATTATTATATCACCCTCTAAGGCTTTTAGAATTAGTATACTTCTTACTTACTAAGCCTTATAAAGGATAACTCTAATTACTTATAAAAAAGCTACTAATAGATAAACAGATCTATAATACTTAAAACTCTATATAAAAGCCTTCTCTCTATTACCTAAAACTTTAAAGAGAAGCTTCTTCTCCTTTAAGTTAAGGTAGTCTACTATTACTAGGATCTTATTAAGTTATTCTACTATAAGTTACTCCCCTTTAAAAATAGTTAAAAACTTTAGCTAAATAAGATCTATAAAAACACTTTCTAATACTAATCTAAGATTCTCTTTTACTTTTATCTAAGCCTTTAATTTCCACTCTAGATCTCCTTTAAGTACTAAGCTATTAAAAAATAAGTTATTAACTAGCTAAACTTTCTTATCTTTTATCTTATATATTATATTAACCTCCCTATATATAAAGAATAGAGTATTATTATAGATATAATTAGTTCTCAGTTTATCCTAGATTCTTATTAAAACCTTTCCTAGAAGATTCTCTCTCTAATAGAACTAATAGTATATCTAGGTATTAGCTATATTAAATCTAATTTCCTATTCTAAGTTAAATAGATTTATAAAGAGTAAGGAGCATATTCTAGTAAAAAGGAGAAGTTATTAAAGCTTTTTATTAGTTATAAACTTTAGTAAGTTAGTCTTATATACTACTTACTCCTTATAATACTTCTAGATAATAAAGTTAAATCCCTTAACTATATAGCTAAAAGCCCTAGTATACTTAGATTCTCTTATATTAAGGATACTAATAGTAGTTTTTTAGTCTCTAAAAAGAGTAGCTCTACTATATATAAGGAGGTGCTTAGCTATTTTAAATAATATAAGCTTAGTACTATTATATAGCTTAGTAGGAATTAGCTCTTTCTTTTACTAAGAGATTAGCTAGTCTCTATCTCTGCCTTATTTCTAGAAGAAGAGAGGTTTGCTTAAGATATTAGTTAGAAGTACTAAAACTTCCTCTACCTTATAGCTAGGTATATAGTTAGGATCTATATAGTTAGCTTCTTTTCTCTTCCTCTAGTAGTAATATCTATAAAACTCCTTTAAAAAGGGTTTATAATAGTTAAGATACTACTTATCTTTATAGAATTAGTACCTAAAAGTATACTCTTATAATTCTAAAATAGCTTAAATAATTACTTCTATTCTTAGTATAATAGCCTGCTTAAGGGAGACTTTAAGTACTATATAGAAGATATTACTATCTTTATTAAATATTACTAAAACCTTCTTATCCTTCTCTAATTTCTCTTAGAATAAGAAGTTAAAACCTTTTAGTAAATTAGCTTTTACTACTAATATTACCTCTTCTAGTATATATAGACTAGGCTAGCCTTCTAGATAGCAAAGCTATAGCTATAAACTCTCACTTAGCTATCTATTAATTCCTATAATCACTAAGCTAGCTACTATATTAGAATTAGTAGTAGCAGCCTCTATTTTCCCTCCTCTATAAAAATTAAATAGGCTTACTAAGTATAAGAGAAGCTAGTAGAATCAGAAAATATAATAATAAAGCAACTAATAGAATCTAAAATATAAAATATTAAAGAAGCATAGATTTTCTAATTACTAACTTAAAAGATACTAATTACCTAAATTAGTAAGTATTCTAGTATTATTCTAGTATATATAATAAACAGAGCTCTAAGAATTATATCCTTAAATATCTTACTATATAGACTAATAAAAAAGGGAATATTAGGTATATAATAGCTACTAATATAAATATCTTTAACTATTATACTCTTAAAAGTTATTATAGCTTAAGTATCTATAAAGCCTTAAACTCTAAGATATATAGAAATAACACTCTCCTATATTTTATTACAGCTAATATACTCCTCTAAGATAATATTAATAGTAGTATTAGTATTAATAATCCTATACTACTCTAAATATATAGACTAGCTAATTCTTATAGTAATCTAAAAGTATAGTATAATAAAGTCTTATATAGTAAGGACTCTATACTAATAGGTAACTATAGTATAGTATAGATACTCCACTAAATTATTAAGAAAAGTAACTAGTATGTTAAGGTTCTCTTTAAGTTAAGTACTAGATAGGATAACGTCTATTATATTAATACCTGCTATATTATAGAGAGGTAGTTAACTAAAAACAGAAAGCACTAGGCTACTTATAAAGGCTTAGAAATTATAGATTATATCTATAAAGAGAGGAAAGATACTAGCTAAAGGGAAAGAAGTTAGGCAGGATACTAAGTAAAAGAGAATTATATCTAAACCCTGCTCTTAGTCTAGTATAGTAGCTTTATAAAATATCTAAACTACTATAGCCTCTTTCTTATAAACTTAAGCTTAAATATAGATCTTAATAGTACTAACTTCTACCTATAAGAGTGCTTTATGCTAAAATATAAGGGTTAGGTCTACTTATATATTATTCTAACACCTAATCTCTTATATAAGTTAGCTGCTTAATCTAGGAGCTTTTATAATATAGCTAAGTAGGTCTCTACCTATAAATATAAATATATCTAGCTATTAATCACTATTCTACTAGAGGTAGTTCTAGATAACCAGCTTTATATACTTATAAACTATATTATTATAGTTATACTAGACCTAGCAAAGAAAGGATTCTAGAATAGTAACCTTCCTATCCACTTACTTAGCTTATAGGTTTTTAGTAAGGATATAGCCCTCTAATATTATAATAAAAGATTTAAGCTAAGATATCTTAGCAGCTTCTAAAAAGCTATTATTAACTAGAGTATCCTTATTCTTATCTATAACTTCCTTAATATAAGGCTCTAGGAGTAAAGTAGGAAAATAAATTATATTTAGATCTATAATATAGACCCTCTTCTTAGATCTAATAGTAAAATAAGGTATTATATAATAATTCTAAGTCTATAATCTAGTTATAGTATTAATATCTATATCTATAGAGAGAATAATAGCTAGAGTACTAGAGGCTAGTATATAAACGTTAAGGATATTACAGGCAGTATCTAAGATCACTATACTAGTAGGAGAGATCTTTATAGCTAAAGCAGGAATTAGAAGCCTCAGAGTTCTCTATATAGCATACTAGACATACTTATTAAACTGCTTATAGCTCTTAAACTAGAACTTAACTCTATAAAGGCTTAAAAAGTATCTATAAAGAGTAAGAATACTAGACTCTAGCTATTTAGTCTTATCTATACTAGCTATAAGAATCAGAAAAGAAATAATTATTAGGTTATACTAGCTCTATTAGTAGCCTTTATTAATCTCTTTATTAGAAACCTAGATATAAAGAGAACCCTATAGAGCACTAATCTACTAGTAACCCCTATAAAATAAGTATAACTTTATATTAGAAAAAGCTCTAGTAGCTTTATAATTCCTAGTAAGATATTCTTCCTTACTATAAATATAGCAGATATTAAAGTTAATAGTTTCTATAAACCTTAGAAGTCTTAGCTAGTAATAAGATTTAAAGCCTATAAAGCCTAAATAACTACCTCCTCTCAGATTAAAGAGCATATAGTTATATCCTCTATATATAGAGCTATAGTTATAAGAGTTATCACTATAATAGTTATACTATAAGGGCTTCTATATAGGCTAGTTATTAGATATATTAGCAGTATATATACTAACTTTATTAATAATATAATTATATTAAGGGGTATTAGCATAGTATCTAGTCCTAATCTGCTTAATCTCTATATCTTTAAAATAAGTAATAAGATTATCCACTTAGGCCTTCTAATTAGAGATATTAGTTATTTTATCTTTTAGCTTAGCCTTTATAGATAATACTCTTAATTACTCACACTTAAGTATAGTAACTAGTATATTAGCTAGAATATTCTCTCTAACACCTTATAGTTATATATATACCTATTAAAACTAAACCTATCTAGTAATTATAACCTCTATCTAGACCTAAAAAACTAAAAGGAAACTCTAATAGTTCTTATAGAGAATCTTTAAGATATACCTTATAGTCTACTCAGAAAAGTAATAGAAGATAATATAGTTAATCTCTATATTAGGTAGTATAGAAAGTCTCTTTTTAGCTGCTCTATCTTAAAGGTTACTAATCTTAGTAAGAAACTTAGAGATATATCTAGGATTACTAATCTCTAGGCTAGAAATAAAGCTTTAGAGCTCCTTATTAGAGTCTAGATAAGTATTTAGGTTTATAATACTATATATCTTATAGAGATTATCCTTAAGAGAGAGCTAATTATTATATTAAGTAGAAACACTCTTAAAGGTTTACTAATAAGCCTTAATATAATGCTAGCTAACTAGAATAATTATCTTCTCCTTATCCTAGCTATAAAGCTTAATATAGAATAAATAATCCTTAAAAAAGTTAGAAATATTATTACTAATAAACTTAGAAGCTTCTAAACTATAAGAAATAATTAGAGTAGTAATATATTACTTCTAGATAGCTTTAGCTAATTCCTTAATTACTTCTATAATACTAATAGTAAGCAGAGAGGCTAAGTCTCCTATAAAAGATATAGCTATAGCCTTTATAGATATAACCTTATCTAGCTACTAGTCTAGGCCTACTCCTTATAGCCTAAGAGGAGCTATATCTCTATAATTCTTATACTTATTATAGATATTCTCACTAGTATAAACCTAGTAACTAATCTTAGTATTTTAGAACTATAAAGGTAAAGACTTCTTAGATCTATTATTATCTATAGCAGTAAAGCAAAAAGCTTACTCCTAAATACTTTTAAATATAGCTCCCTTAAAGAGTTCTATATCTAGAATATAGTTCTTAGAGCTAGAAGAGTTTAAAGCAGATATACTAACTTTAAGGGCTCCCCTAGATTTCTTAGAGTATTACTTAGATATAGTATAGAAAGTGGTTAATATAATTTATTATAATTAGATATTAGTATTAATACTAAAGTTTATTAATATTTAAATCACCTAATAATAAAAGAGAAGAGTTATATAGTAATTTAATCTATAATAATTAAATAAATAGAAAGAAAAAAGGCTTTAATCTCCTTCTCTTCCTAAATAGTAGTTATAAATTATAGGCTAGAGGTGGTTATAGCCTCTATTCCTCCTATAAGTATATAGGCTCTCCTTCTTAATATAGCTAGGAGTAGTTATAGCCTCTATCCTATTTATAAGTTTATAAACTTTTTTCTATTTTTTCTTATAAATAATATAATACTATAATTTCCTTAATCCTATAGATATTAACTATATAGTAACTAAAATAGAGTCTAAATCCTCTTAGTTAAGCTTATTAGCCTAACTAGTATTATTAATTTATTACTTTATTACTAATTATTAGGTTCTAGGTTATAGAAAGCAGATACTAGCTCTACTTTTATAAGAACTAAGGAGAAAAGAGAAAACTTTTTAATCTAGTAAAGTCTAAAGCTATTATAGCTAGATTTTCAGGGTCTTAAGTATTTCTATTAAAAACTCTAACTATATAGCTATTATACCTAGTACTTTCTTAGATTAGATCTATAAAGAGACTTCTAAATATTATTTTATAAAGTCTATTATTATTACTGCTAAGTTTGCAAAGTTAATATTCTATTAAGTAGTTAGAATAATATATTATAGTTCTATATTAAATATAAGCCTATTTATATAGCATAGAAGTATACCCCTTTTAAGCACTATAGAGGAAGTTTTAAGAGAGAAGAATCTACCTCTAAGCACTATTAAAACAGGCTAAGAACCTTAAGATAAAAATAATAAAACCATATACTCCTATATACTTATACAGGAATATTATAATATTATAGCTTTATATCTAGAGGCCCCAGAACAAAGAAAAGGATCTCTCTAAGTATAATAACCTTATTATAGATATAATCTATTAAGTAAAAGTGATAAAAGCTTCTAAATAATAAGAAAAACTATAATAATACTAACTAATAATATTCCTCTATCCTCCTCTCTACTCTTAATAAGGCGAAAAGTCCTACTATACTATGCTGACTAATATATCTATCTAGGCACCCTCTAAACTGGGCTGTCTGCACTGCCCTGTCTCACTAGGTTAAGTTAGAGCTTATATTAGTAAAGTTAATATAACTAAAACTAGTACTATAGCTATTACTTTAATAAACCCCATACCCCTAATAATACTATTACCTAAATTATTAAGGATACTTTTATAACTATACTAACTATAAATATTAGTCTATAGTATATATCTTGCTTAATATTAATAAGTTAAATACCTATATTAATAACTTATACTAAATTACCTAGCTAAGAATATTTTTCTATATTAAGAATAGCTTTTCTGCTAGTGTTAATATACCTAAGGATAGTGTTATCCCTAATAGATAACACTAATCTATAAATAACTAGCTTAGCCTACTAGACTACCTATACTAATTATAGACTACTTAGATTATCCTTACTACTATAACTAACTTAGTTATAGTATTCCTAATTATTATATTCTTTAATTAAATTAGGGTTTCTATAACAGTTTATAGTTTATTAAGCGCTCTTTTTAAACTGCACTAGCTATAGCTATCTATCTTTGCTATTAATTCTTCTTATTAACCTAAGTATTATATAAAAGCTTAGATATTAAGTTACTAAGTGTTAAAACGCCCTGGTTTTATTAATTTTAGGAATTCCTTTATATAAGATAACTAAATTTATAACCACTTTCTCTCTGAAATATCCCTTAAAGTTATTATTATCTATTCCTTAATAGGCTATATATAATATAATATTTAAGGAATCTTTACTATATAGTATAAGCTTCTTAATAGAAAGGATTTCTTTAAGGTAGTGCAGCTGCTGTTCCCCTAGTTTTATAAGGGGGCTGTGTTATAACTATAAACTTAGTCTCTGGCTACTATATAGTGATTTTACCTACTTTATAATAAACCTTCTAACTCCGCGCCACGCCTCCTAATAATATATAGAGCCTTTAGTTACGTAATTCTATCCTAACTATAGCTATACTTATATATATCTATCTATAGCCTTATAATCCTTAACTTTGCAGTTTAATAATAATATCTATTAACTTATTCTCTTATATATTACCCACGCTGCTAATACTATCTCTATTACTGCTTTATCTACTAGAGTGATATCTTTAGAAGTTATCACTCTCTTTATAGCTTTATTATTATCAGTAATGCTCTCTCTGTTTAGCATAAGCTATACTTACTAATCCCTAAAGGGCTATCTCTGCCTTAGTATTATAGAGGGTTTATTTAAAGAAGAGCTACTCTATAGAGTGCCTGATAACCTATCTAACCTCTGCTACTAAGTCTGCTTACTTATTTATAATAAGTTAGTATATCTATAAGTCTCCTATAGAGGTATTAATAAGAGCTCTCTTAAGAACTATACTAATAATATACTCTTAGTATTATATAGGCTACTTAATAAAACAGAGAGCTTTATTAATTATTTTAATGCTAAACTATCATATAACATTTTACACATTATTAATATTAATAGGTATATCTTATATATAGCTAGTATATTAATATACTAAGTCTAGTGCTAATATCTTAGAGGACTTATTATAGGTTAATAAGGAAGAGAGATAGATATAAAGCCCTACTTATAGAGCTTTTTATACTTCTAGCTATAAGAACCTCTTAGGAGGTTAAGGAGTTATCTCTTATATATACCTTACTATAAGGTTTATCTTTTAGGTATTTTTCACAGCACCTTACTAAAAGGTTTAGTAAAGGTAATCCTAGGCTATAAAAGCCTTAGTGGCCTACTTAGCCCTAATATAATTAGCTCTATTATATATAGTATAGTATTATCTATACTATTACTATTCTACTAGTCTATTTAGCTAGAGTATATATCTAACTTTATATAAGGGTTTACTTACTAATAGAAATATATAGAGTTTCTATATTATTATTCTTAACTAATAGAGAGCATAGATTAAAGTGCCTCTATAATATTTCCTAAATTATATCTAGAAACTAGGTGAATTTATTATAGTCTTTTTTATAGAGGGGCTGTGTTATAACTATAAACTTAATATTAATACTAAAGAGATATATTAAATTAACTTCTTATTATATATAGTAAAGTAAAGAATATATATAAAACTAGTAGTAATTATAGTATAATTAAGTAATACTTACTTTTGCTATTTTTAAGTACAGAATCTATAAAGATCTAGATATAGAGTTTTTAGATAGCTATATATATAATATACTATTAATTTTAACTCTATACTATATAATTTAATAATATATATATAATTATTACATAGGGCTAGAGAAAACTATATATATAAATATAGAATTTTAGTGGCTTGTTACGTATTTTATAGATTAAGAATATTAAGTGTGTGGGTCGCACTGGGGTAGCTTGGATTAAATCAGCCATATGCTTAAGGTTTTAAGTATAAGACCTTCTTCCAAACATAGTGCACTTTCCAGCCGCCCATACCACCAGATTTCAGACAGTCAATCAATACAAACGCGTTGTCATGGCGCATGAGCTCTACATCCCACCCTGCATCAGAACTCCTGCTAGCCGTCTGCATCCGCCGCATATGGAGTCGCCCCTCAGAGTCCAGATCGAAGGTCCGCTAGAATCGATTCGAAAGCTTTTACCGTCTATGGAATGGGAAACCAGTCTAGCTTCACGGCCGTTTCCTCAGGCAGCTGGTGCAGCACTTGCAGCACTGACGTTTCGCCACATTTTTGGGACAGACGTCCGTCCTGATGTCCGTGGCGATATGGTCGTGCGAGATGAGTACATGGGATGGGTCAAACAGGATGAAAGGATATTAGAGTAAGACCCCATCTTTTGACTGGATTGCTTGCCACTGACAGACTCGTCTCTGAGTAGAGAAATCGACTATTATGGCGTGACATTCGATCATCTAGTTTCCGTTGACGATGTCGATCCGGAAGTGCTACAAATCAATATCATTGAGATGGACAATGATGGTGCCGAGTATGCGAATACATACTTGCCATTCTCGGTCAATGCATTGGAATATACTGGGAAGAGGGTCCTGGCCGTTCCCAGATGCTGCCAGAAACGAAAGGGCACACAAGATCGCCAAAGGGTGAATGAGTCGGTTTTGGAAAGGGATGTGCAGCGTTCACGTTGCTGAGGCCAACCTATGAGGTGATGGTCGGCCATTGTCTTGAATTCGAACAATTGCATGAGGACAAATACACTCGGTTCTTCATAGATAACGAAGTCAAGAGAGCGCCGCAACACGTTCCATTAGGGACATCGGCGAAGGGCACTGAGTCAGAACAGAAATAGACCACACAAAATCGGGACAGCTCTCGTGCTCTGTGCATTGCTGACTAATGAATACCTTAAACTCTATAGAATGCTCCTCAATAGGATTCAAGACGGGTGAGTACGGCGGTCTAGATAGTGAAGGATCCTCTGGTCCATCAGCAGACAGTTAGAGCAGCAGTTAGCACTGGGACTCTGCTGTTTCTGAAGTGCCCTGGTCAACCCCACGAAAGTCTGATGACCTTCAGCATTCATTAAAGGCTCAAATAGATAGCCAAAAACAGGGTAGGAGAACAAAAGGTCTAGCTAGATCCTAACACTAAGTCTATAAATATAGGAGACATCTAGAGAGCCTAAATTAAAGCAGGCGAAAGGGATAATAATATAGATAAATCCAGTAGCTCTGATTTACCTAGTGGGCTATAAGTCTGCTATTATAATTATATAGTATAGAGTGAGGAAGTTAGCATAGATAGATATAACTAAGGCTAAATATTCTTCTCTAGCCCCCTAAGAACCTAAGAATAGAAGCTAGAGCCTATTTAAGGAGCCCTTAGTAAACACCTAGTATCTCTCTACTATTAGAGTTATCTTTTAAACTACTCTAAACTAGCCTACTAAGCCTTTTTATAGAGCCTTAATTTCTTATTTTAACTATAACCTTATCCTAGTTTATAATATAATTCCCCCTCTCTAATAAATCTATTCTCAGACTTATTAAGCTAGTAATTACCTAGTAGTTATCTATAGATTATCTAATAGTAAACCTTAGTCTTAATTCTCTATAATATCTATAAATTTAGAATTCAGTATTCCTTATTCTAACTATATTAGCCCTTTTTCAAATAGTTAAGTAGCTTAGAGAAGTAGTAAGTTAGTAATAAGGCTTCTATTCTCTACTCTAACTACTTTTATAGCTTTATACCTAACTTTTAAGAAACTATCTTCTTTTTAATAAAGCCTTACTTATTATTAAGTTATAAGTTACCTAGTAATTATCTATAGTACTATTACTAAGTATCTCTCTAAAAGTAATATCTTCTATTTATAAAGTAGTACTAAAACTTATTATTATTAAGCTTTATTTTAAGTACTTTAAATTTACTCTTTAAAGTAATATATCTCTCTTAAGTTACTTTATTTTTATAGTCTTTATAATACTATTAAGATTATTTCTCTTTTAACTATATAAGTTACTAGCTTTAGTATTAGTAGAAAATATATAAATACTAGCTAATTTTCTATTATTAAATCTTTCTTTCTTTTTACTTCTCTAGATTATAATACTAATACTATTATTAATTTCTTATTAGCCTCCCTCTATCCCTCTAACTACTTTATCTTAATTATAATATAAATCTATTAACTTCTATTATATTTAAGAATATTAATAAGAACTAGTAGAAGTTTACCTTCTTTAATAAAGAAAGTATTACTCCTACTATATCTATTAATATTCTCTAGATATACTTCTATAATTACTACTTTTAGGCCTAATCTCTCTAAAAGCTAAGTAATAATATTATTTTATATTATAAAAGTATTAATATATATCTATTACTTACCTAATACTTTTCTAGTTAATCTCTTAAGTTTAGTTACTAATTATATTGCTTTTAGTAATCTCTAATAAATACTAATACTATATATATATAAGTAGCAGTAAGCTATATATTAATATAGATTCTAGCTATATTTATAGTAATATCTAACTACTAACTATCTATAGCCTATCTATAATATAATAGCTATTTCTAGTTACCTGAAGTAGCTTTTTAAGAATACTAATAAGAAGCTCTCTATTACTAATTAGTATACCTAGAATAAAGTAAATATCTAGTAATTACCTAGTTATTTTATTACTAACTATTATTTAGGAGAAACTTAAAGCTACCTAATTAGTAACTAAAAAGGCTTTTTAGTTAAATAAGAATTTAGTTAATATATTAGCTAAAAAGTATAAAACTAAAGAGGCTAAGTAAGATTAAATATAGAGTAAGCACTAAATAGATACTTTAGAGAATATTACTAAGGCTACTAAGTATCTAGTTAAGGCTACTAAAGCCTAAAACAAGCTTCTTAAGAAGTATTATAAAAAGCTTATCTATTACTATACTATTATAGAGACTCTAGCCTAAAGCTAGCTAGATTTTACTATTATATAATCTTTATATATATAAGAGTTTAATAAGTTCTATAATAAGATTATAAATACTTAGTACCTCTCTAGTGCTACCTTAATATCTCTCTAGTATTATAAAAATATTTCCTAACTTTATTCTTAGAATTATAATACTTTAGCTATCTCTTTAGAGAGTGAGAAGAATAAAGAGGAGGTTAAAGAGAAGAGTAATAATATTAAGGAGAAAAGTATTAATACTTAATAGATTAAAAATTTTCAGGAGTATCTCTAATAGGTTACTAGTTATCTCTAGGTAACTATTATTAGCTTTTAGGTATTTTTCTTATTTTTTCTTACCTTATTAGGGGCCTTTAGGCTACTCTTAAATTAAGATATCTAGCTAGTATACTCTACTTCTATATAACTAATATCTACTTAGTGCTTCTCTCTATATTTATAACTATTATAACTTTAAATTTACTTTATAAGCTTTTTATAAATTAGTTATAATATTTTATTATAGTTTCTATAAATTATCTAACTTACTATAACCTTTCTACTTAATAAGATATTAATAGTTTTATCTAGAACTCCTATAGGTAACTATATAGTTTACTATATAGATATTATTATTCTTATTATTAATTAGGATATTCTATAGAAGTATAGCTAAACTAAAAAAAGGTTCTAACTATATTAGGGCAAAAATATTATAGATTTAATAATTAGTATCTATCTATAATTTATAGACTTTTCTCCTATTAATTACCTAATAGACTCTAAATAGGCCTAGGTATTTATTAAAAAGTTTTTAAAAAGGTTACCTTTATTTAATATTTTTATAGAAAGTAAAATAAGGTCTCCTACTATAAAAATAATAAGGATTCTTTATTAGTTATAGAACTTACTATAAGTCTTATTAAACTTATATAGTAGCTTTATTATCTCTAGTTTCTAGGTAAGTAAGTTTTAGATTCTGTTTTATATAGTTAGTATAGATATAGAAGTAGTCTAAGGTTTAATATTATTAAGACTAAGGGGAAGGTAACCTATTAGTAACTCTATAAATAACCTCTAAATAGCTTTATAGTAGGTATTATTATAGATAAATTAAGCTATTAAGAGCTAATCTACCTAGTTATCTTAGTTAATATTATAAACAGTATATAAAAAGTGCTTAATATTCTAGTTTTATTACTCTATTTATCTATTAGTTTAGGAACAGAAAGTAATACTTAGTTCCCTCTTAATAACTAGTAAGTAGCAAACCTCTACTTAGAATTTACTTATAAATAGGGATTCTTAGTTTAATATAATAGTTTTTAGGATTTTATAATTAAGAAAGATATATTATATTAATAGTATTACTAATCTATTAGTAGTAAGTAACTCTTAGATAGATATATATAAAGTAAATTTTATAAATTAATTAATAACTATAAAGATATTATTATAAAGCTTATTTTATTTTATAAGAAATAGAGGTAACTTTATAATAAAGTTAATTAATATTTACTTAAAAGGTTAGTTAGGTATTAGTAAGGATATAAGTTCCCTATATAGTAAGTAGTATCTTAGTTTTATTTATTAATAGGTTATATATATCTTAATATATTCCTTAATATTAGGTTTTTAGAAATTCTAAAAGAATAAATTATAGATTCTTTTAAGAGTCTTAGTAACTTTTAGATAATCTATAGAGAGTTTATTATAGAATACTCTTAGGATTTCCTTTTAGAGTAGGTAGTTATTAGGGATAAATAGACTAGTACTATAGTATAGTAAATCTAAGTTATTTAGTAACTATTAAATTCCCTACTATCTCTACTCTTTATTTATATAAAAGGGGTTTTATTATTATATATTTCAGACTTCCTCCTTAAATAAGGAAGTAAGGTTTCCTAAAGAAGTAATTACTAGTTATATTAATAGTTATTTTTAAATACCTATTCTCCTAATAATAAAAATTAATAAGTCCTTAAATTATTATAAAAAGCTATAGAGAAATAAGTTTTTAGCTTTATCTATCTTAATATTATTTAGGGTATAGTTAGGTCTTCTTAAAAGGGTATTAGCTAGGTTTTAGTAACCTAGCTAGTATTTAATTTTAAAATTAAATATTAATAAGTTTTATAAAAGGTATACTTAGTAATTATTAAGGGTTTTCTTATTAACTAGATAATAATAATCTAAGTAGTTAGTAATAAACTAAATATAATACTATAAGTAAAGTAAATAATACTACTACTTTATAGCTATATTATAGATAGTTACTAATTTAGTCTCTAGGATACTATACTATAGTTTAGCTTCTTAAAGCTTATATAATATAAAAGTAATAAGTTTCTAAATATTACTTTCTAGTTAGCTTAATATTACTCTTATTATAAAGTTTAATATATCTATCTTAACTTAGATTTAAAGAGTAGGATTAAAATATTATAGAATAGAGGCTTTTATAAATAAAGTTTATAGTTTATAAAAGATAATTAGTACTTTATAGATTATAACTAGCTAACTCTTTATAGTATTTATAAGTTAATTAGTAAGAAAGCTATAGATTTTTAAATAATTCTTAATAAATCTTCTATAAAATTCTATAAAACCTAAGAATTATTAAATCTCTTAGATATTAGTAAGTATTAACTACTTAGGTATTACTTAGACTCTATCTTATTTTATAGTAATACCTCTTAATAATACTATAAACTCTAAGAAATTAATCTCTTCTTTATAAAACTTATATTTTTCTAGATTAATATAGAGGCTATTTACTTCTAACTAGATAAGTATCTACTTTATAATATCTATATAAAAATTTATATTATTAATATAAATCAGGATATTATCTAAATATATAATATAAATAAAATTAATAAGTCTTAAAAGCACTTTATTAATAAATATCTAAAAGGTTATAGATATATTAATAAGTTTAAATAGTATAATATAGTATTTATAGTATCTATAATAAGTATAGAAAACTATTTTCTATTTATTACTCTCTCTAATTCTTACCTAATAATAAGTATTCTTAAAATTAAACTTAGTGAAATATATTACTAATAATAGTTAGTTTAAGATCTTATTAATTAGTAAAAGAGAAGCTTAATTCTTAATAGTTATTTAGTTAAGTTTCTAGTAGTTAATATATAGCTATAATTTTCCCTCTTTTTTAGAAATAAAGAGAATTAGGGCCCCTACTAAGCTTATTAATAAGTAGATCTAGTATTTTTAGAGAGCCTTTTTAATATATTTTCTTAATTTCTCTAACTCCTTTTTAGCTAGTAAATAGATAGGTCTAAATAGGGGTTCTATTTTAGGTGTTAGGTTAATAAAATAAGTTCTAGTAATACTAAAGTCTAATATAGTTCTTACTAGGTTAATATTAAATATCTTTATAAAATTATAGTATTTTAGAAAGATCTTATTTCTTAAATTCTTAGAAATAGCTTCTAGTTAATCTTTACTAATTATCTCTAGTTAGATATTAAATAGGTCTATTTTTAATATCTTTTAGGATATTATAATAAGTATTACTTTTACTTTATTTTATATCTATCTTAATTTCTTTACTATAGTAATAAGATAAATACTTTTCTTAATTAGAGAAAAGGTTTAGTCTAACTCTCCCTAATTAAGGTTAGGTTTCTTAGTAAGGTATTAAAGAAGTCTTAGGATAATATTATAGCTATCTTCCTTACTAACTCTAAAATTATATAATACTATTTACTATATACTTACTATATTACTTATATATATTACTAATTTATATATACTATAATTAGAACCTTTTAAACTCTATATCTCTTTAGAGATAATAGCTTAGTAAGTTTTACTTAGGTTATAGATATTAGTTTTTAATTAATAATATTCTTATTAACTTTACTATTAATAAGTATAGTTTCTATTTTCTAGCTATTTATAACCTAAACTTATATAATTATCTTAATATAAAGTAGCTATACTATATCTTATTAAATTATATAGATAGTTATCTAGTTATTATTTAGTAGTTATTTACTTAGATATAGTTTATTTTTATATTAAAAATAGCTATATTTTTTATAATATAGATATCTAGTAAAATATATCTTTTCTTACTATAACTATAGTAAATAGTTTCTTTTCTAGAATCTTAGGAAATATTTCTAAGTTATTTTAGGTAGCTTTCTATTAGGTTTTAGTTAGATTTACTTTAGTTCTCTTAGATAGTATTATTTAAATTCCTAGTATTATAATTCTAACTTATATTTTAGGCTTTTTATTACTATATCTTAGAATTAGATATCTAGTTTCTTATTAATACTTTATAGAATTAAAGGTTAATTATAAGCTTAGTGTTTCTTATTTTAGTATTAAGATTAAGTTAAGAAAATAGTAGTCTATTTACTATTATATAGTGCTAAAGTTTTAGATCTAGCAATATTACTATATTAGCTATTTAGATCTCTTTTAGTTATTAATATAGATTTTCTATCTTAATTTCTTTATAATAGTTAATAAAGCTTTAATAAAACTATTTTAGATATTAATAAGCTTATTTAAGCTAGATTTATATACTAAGGGTTTAAGATTTCTTATTAATAATACTATAAACTAGCTAGTTTTTTATAGCTATTTATATAATATCTTTTTGCCTTATTTTTATATTTTATTAAGAGGTATAAAGTTTATTATTTAGTTACTAAGCTCTCTAAGTATTCTATAATATATAGTACTTATTCTATATTAGTAGTAATTTTATCTATAAAAAAGTATATATTAAAGTTAAATATAAACTAATTATAATTAGTCTAAGTACCTCCCTTATATTTAAAAATAGAAAGATACTTTTTTTAAAGCTTTAATTAGTGCTTTTTTAATTTAAAGCTATTAATAACTACTATATAGATAGTAATAAGGTTTACTAAAACTAAGAGTTAGCTAGCTTTTAAGGCTTTTAGGTATTTTTATTTATATTTTAATTAGGTTTTATTTTCTTTCTCCTTAATAAGTTAATCTAATTTAGCCTCTATAAGCTAGTTAACTAGTTAGTTATTAATATTCTGCTTATTATTCTACTTAAGAGGTGTTTTATTCTATAGTATTCTATTTTAAGTTTAACTATTTAGGAGATTTTATTTTATAAAAAAGCCCCTAAATAGTGAGTTTAACTTTCTAGGAAACCTTTAGGTAGATATTATTATTATATATTATATTACTTTAATAATCTATATCTTTATTAATATAGATAGAGAGAAGAATATATTATAATTATATAATATAGAGTAAGGAAGTTAGTATAGATAGGTATAACTAAGGTTAAATATTCTTCTCTAGCTCTCTAAGAACCTAAGAGTAGGGACTAGAGCCTATTTAGGGAGCCCTTAGTAAGCACCTAGTGCCTCTCTGCTATTAGAGTTATCTTTTAGACTACCCTAAACTAGCCTGCTAAGCCTCCTTACAGAGCCTTAATTCCTTGTTCTAACTATAACCTTATCCTGGCTTGTGATATCTGCGTCGGGCTAGGTAGTAGGGTAGAGGAATAATTAACAGGAGTATTGATATAGGTGGTTTTGATGGACGGCTTTCATTAAGGCCAAGGTTACCGACAGCGGAACGATCAAGAAGCTTCATTGCAACCATGAAGTGAATATCGAGAAGAATGTATCAGCCAAGTCAACGAAGAATAGCCTTGCCGAGCTAAGCAAAACTGAAGGAAAGGCGTTGTCATCAGCTGTCCCAAAACCAACCCAATCTGTCATCAAGTTCACCTCGGGCCTCGCCATCATGGACGAGGACGTTGTTGTGTCGGTCGAAAACTTAAACAACCCCTCTCGTTCCCTTCGCTCCCGAGCCATCTTTTACCCAAGCGATGAAAACGTTTTTGCTGCTGTGATGATCAACATCAAGCCCGCAGAGATCTTCAAGGACGCCGCCCGCGTGGAGCAGTTTGCTAGTGAAATGATCTTTGCTCTCGACCGTTCTGGGTCCATGTGATTTTTGGATGATTTGGGCCCATAAGGAGGAGACAAGAGGTCAAAGTTTGCAACACTGAAACCCTAACTCTGAATATCGTCAATGGTTAAATAGTAGGGCCCATGATACTATTGACGAGATTGATGGGCTGAATCGATACTTCAGCATCGCGATTGCCCAGCCCGTTGGCGATCCTATCCAGTTGTGGATTTCACATAAACAGACCTTCCCAACGCCCAGTAAACTCGCCCTCGACGTCTTCGCCATCTCAGCGATGGCAGCTGACTGCAAGATGGCATTCAGCTTTGCCAAACTTACGCTGACGTCATAGAGGCTGTCAATGAAGCCACCACTGCTCGAGGAGACGCAGTGCCTCCAAAACTGGGTTCGAGGCGGCAGCGTTGCTGTTTGTGATAACGGAGAGCGGGATGACATCAGAACACCATGTGACGTAAGTTACTAACATATAGAGACATCGTGAGAGCCTCACTGACTTCCTGAATAGGTAATATTGATCAAATTAATCCAAGTTAGTCAAATCAAGCAAGTTTTTCGTGAAAACCCAGTCAATCAGACAAGCCCGACCCCCAGGCTTGACTGGATTGATAGGTACCGGCGCACTGGAGCTCCCAAAGTTTTAAGCCTACGTAAACAATAGCATAATACTATTGGTGCAGTCTGTTCATGAGTAGGATCCCTATCCGGGAAGCTGAGCTGTTGAGGTTTGATTTGCAACAGAGCATCGCTTTTTGGGAAGCATTTCCGGTTTCACTAACGGAATCGAATTTATTGTGGGAAAAGAAGGCTATTTGATGGGCGGATGATAGCATTTGGTTACAAAATTGGTCCACAAATCTGGAAAATACCAGTTGTGTGCGATATGATGTCACTTCGGACTCTTCACGGAGGAGCTGAGAGGGGTTTTCTTTCACTCACGCGAAGCCTTGACTCTTTCAGCTGTCGCTAATTTCCACAGAAGGAGCACGTGATGTAAACAAATAAGTGTTCGTAAAGAAATGCCTGTCTCTTCCACTGCAGACTTGTATTGCTGGATCACATGATCACCTCTCTATTTTTATTTCAGTGCTGCGGGCTGGTCTGAACTTAGGTGATGTTTATATCATTTCGAACCTGAAATATTCCTAGGAAACTGGGCAAGAGTCAAAAGAAGACCAGTAGACAGCATTAAAGTCTCAGGAAATCGTGTGTGTTAAAATAGCTGGAAGTTCGTCAGGCGGTCTTTTGAATGCTACACCATGACTCCAACGGTGCAAGCGCTATATACTTGATTTGGACCATGAGACAAGTTATGCCACCAGATATGTTCGGCTTTAGAACAAAACATTCGTATCACGAAACCGATATGCATCATTTCTGCGACTTGATGTCGGTCATGGCGAGAAAGAAATCCAAAGTCGAAGAAGACGTCGAACGAGGTCGACTCAGGTAACATTACCCAAGGATCAACGCAAGCAAGACTGTTGTCAAAGTTGTATCTTTGGCTGGTTAGTGACGGTGCACTGGGTACCACATAGCCCACACGAAAAGTATGACGTGGACAGTATTGGACTTGTCTGGCGAAGGCGCCGCCATGAAATCAAACACAGCACCACGTTGAGGAGGCTGCAGCCTATATTGGCTTTACCTGGAAGTTTCAAGCTTTTGATGGATAAATATAGGTGAGTTAAGACTTCTTCGTGATCTTTTTTTGATTCTCCCAGTAATATAATAATTTTGAGCGCTTACTGAATTGTACCTAGGTATGTATCGTCAGGCACAAATTGAAATATTCAAGTACCCGCCGTGTGGGCCGAACTTCAACGCTAAGCTTGGCCCATTCACCAATGACGGCGTGGCTCTCTGCACTGCTCAAAGTTTAAAAACTTTAACTGAACAACATTTAAATATATTGAAGGGTCATTCGTCGTTTTGGAGGTGTCTTAGCTACTCTACACCTGTGACTGGACTGAAATATCACGCAGGGATGTCGCCAGCCTCGCATATCACGGAAGTTGAAACTATTGGAGATGGCCTTTCTCCCACATCTTCCTTGAATCACATGATTGTTTTCTACGACCTGATGACCTTGAATTCAGACTGAAAGGTCTTAGGGGTTGTGGCCTGTACGTTCCTCAGCACGAGCCAGAGCCAATAAACGCCTCATCCACCAGCTGGTCAATGATGGACCCTGGAATAGAAAGCGAAACACCACGAGCTGGAAATTGACGAGATCCTTGATAGAGTCCTTGAAGAGGGCTTTCCACTCGTCATATGAGTCTATCGAAGAAGGGGGCCTGACGGATCGAAGGCTTTTCCAAGGGGCCTTGAGGGGAATTGTGTATTTTGCATCGTCGATACCATTGGCTCGCCATGGGGGCTGTAACATATGAAAACGCAGCCAATTAAAAAAAAGCACAGAGATGAGGCTGCGGAATCTATAATTCTCAAGAACGAGTCAAAATGCCTGGGGCGAGAACAAGGTTCATCGGACGTCCGCCTAACCTCAGTGACACCATCTTATTGGCTCAATAAATCATGTCAGGCTTATATAACCCATCAAATAGTCCCATAACTCATCATTGCTTACCCCTGAGTATGCAAGGATCAAAGCTTCTTGCTCAAGTCAGAGAAAAGCTGACATTTGGCATCGACTTGAGGTGGATGTTAGGAATACGTCAAAAGAAGACGGAGGCGCTATTGCATCCGTTCCAGTTTCACAGCAAGTAACATACGACTAATGTCTCGGCTAGAAACAGGATTACTTTTTTACGTTCAAAATGCATGCCGTTAATAAAACTGAGTGTGGCATGATTGTATATTCTTCTGTGCTGAGACTTGAAGTAGGAAAGTGCGAGATTCGGGGAATGAGACTTTGCGAAAACTTGGACCAGAAATAAGGGAGATGATGAACGACGATAGAAATCCATAGAAATATGAGTTTGACTTTCCCACACGAAAATTCCTTATGCGATCTTTGTTCCTCAACGTCTATCTTACATTCTTCCGTCGCTTCGATCATTGTAGGCTTTTGGCAATTTTCGGACTCGACTAAAAGCTATTCATTTCGTTTGACCGCTCTTATTCTTCGGTTTGGCATTAGGACTACATTTCGATAAGCACTCAGGGGTTACAATGGCTGAGTGACCGGCATCATACCTCATGGATCGCTGACGCCCCGCTGAGTCGGTCTTCCTGGACTTGCCTGGAGGATTCTTAAGATTCAGTCGTTGGTTCTTTTGGCGCCGGCGGTGGCCCTCGGGGGGAGCTGCATAGTCAGACGCGTGCACCGCAGGATCATTGATCGCATCTGTTGGACACATCTGTCTGCGAGATCTGTATTTACCTACCCACCATTAATTCTCACGAGTTGCTCCTTTCAAAGCACAGCCACATCGTCGGCGGTCAACTGGAGACCTCAAATTCTGAAACCGACACTTTTGGGGCTGAAGTCTCCTCATATCGATCTCCTCTGCAGGTTCCTCTCAGAATCCTCTTTTTCTTCTTTTTCTTTTTCCACCAAAGGGAAAAAAGGATTGAAAGTTTCGGAGGTCCAAGTCGAAAGTCACTGAAGCACAGTGGTGCTCGTCGCAAATTTTGGGACTTTACACAGACCACATCTGTCCCTTCTGATCATTCCCTGCGCCTTAATGCCTTCATGTCTCAAAGAAATAACATGACTAAGTTCAAACTAGAGAAAGATACGTCATGGCTTGTCTCCAGACAGGACGGCTGTAATATTCGTCGAGAAACTCAATCTCGCTATCGCTGAGGGCATGACGCCCTGTTGTCAAATATGCTTCCTGTAGGTCAACCCAGTGTGTGCGCTTTACTAGCTTGTAGCTGATCGTGGCTCCCACAATCAATAACAGCCCAATCATGTACTCGAAGAAGTTCGCAGCAGAGAATCCAGATCCATTCTTGAAGTTTATGCATCGTTAGCAATGAACCTGATTCTTTGACGGATTCTTTTGAAAGATCAGCAGCGTCACTCACAGTAGGATAGATAGCTCCATACACAAGACAGACCAGGAGCATCGTTGACACAACCAGGAAATGTATGAAGGGAGAGGCCATGCTTTTGAATTCCAAGCAAACCTTCGGGTGAACAGTTGGTCATTTTATTTTCGCAAAGTTGCGCGAAATCCCAGGCTTGTGAATGCAATTATAGCCCAGTTCGTGAAGAATGAGGCACTTGTGATTGAGATAAGCCAGTTCAGCGCCATGGTTCCACCACCTACACAGTTTCTTAGCTGCGAGTCAAAGCCAACGGTTTGGATTCAGAAACAAATTGCTACGACTGAGGTAGCTCCGTGTAACGCCGACAATTGAGCTAGCTAGGAGAGCCCATCGAGGACGCCCTCTTTGGTCACATTTTGCAAAGACTTCAGGGATACGTCCCTGCAAAGCCATAGTGCGGATGGTTCGAGAAGAAAGATGCAATGCTTCCAAGCTGATAGCCATGATCCCAATAATCATGCACAGATTGAAGAAGTCTGGGATGCCCTGCAGCCCGGCGTTTGTGGCTGCAATGACGAACGGAGAAGCTGCGGAACCGCTTTCTCTCAGCAAAAAGAGGATCCTCGGACGGAACTATACGGAGCTATAATGCCGATAAGAAGAACGACAGACAGGGAAATGAAGCTGACTCGCAGAGGGATCAACGTTGAGGCGTGAGCCATAGAATATCGAGGTGATCTAGCCTCTCCACCCACGACGCTAACGAAGACTCGATCACCCACGGCCCATATTACGACGAAGACAAAAAGAGAAAAAGACTGATCTCCACAAGGGAGCCAAAACATTGCAGCAAAGCGAAGACCTTGTTTGGTAGGCAAAATATTATGAGGCACAGCGCAAGGAACATGGCGACTGCGAGGTAAACTGTGAGCCCAGTACGATGGGGGGGAAATCACTGATCAGCACAACGAAGAATTCGGCTTCGGCTGCGAATAACGCGATCCAGCCTGAATAGCAAGATTATTAAGACGTAATGGCTTGGTAAGTCTACGATTGCGGGACCACCGGGACGCCATTACACCAATGGCGCCAAGCTCGAAGACCGCGACTGCCTGCAGGTCTTCTAGATCACCCAGCGGCTAGGAGGCAGTACTAGCTCTAGCATGGGAGCGCTGAATAAAACACTATTACTAACTCTCTCTCCCTCTTCTTAATAAATAAGTCCCCTTCTCACGCCTATACTTCTTTATAATTAGCTTTATGCTCCTTACTAGCTATATCTCTTACTTATTCTATATTATAAATTGTCCTAAGTTAACTTAGCAGCTCCTTAACTCTAAGAACATAATAGCTAGCTTAAACTTCTATAATAGCTGCTACTTTATATACTTAGCTATATTCTATAATAAGATAGCAATAAAGAAGATTGAGGACTAGATATATAATATATAGTAGAAAAGTTTAGCTTGTTTTATTAAATAAATCCTTAATAATATATAGACTTCTCTTTACTCTTTCACACTCTATAGTCTTAAAATATCCTTAACCTTTATTAATAGCTTAATAGCTACTAGAGATCTTTTAGTAAGTAGAGTATAAATAAGCAGTTTACTACTATATTTTACTATAAGTCCTTTCTTTACTAATATATAAACAAGGGTATAAATAAAATAGAATTTACTAAAGTAAAGTTTAATATAAATAACTTAGTTTTTAACTTCTAGTAGTACTAAGATATAGCTATAGATTATAAAGAAGAGGAGTATAGTAAAGAGGAGATACTAAATAAAGTTAAAAAGTAGAGAGAAGTATAAGAGTAGAGAGATATAAAGTATTTATATTACGCTTTATAACGCTTTTCGTTTTTTTAAATACTAATAGTAAAAACAATAAGAGCAAAAGAAAAGAGAAAAAGACAAACTACCCCCTTACTCTATCTCTCTCCTTCCCCTCTCTAGTACTTCTTTTACTCTATTCTTCTTACTTTAGCTAAAGAGAAGGAATATTTAAGTTACTTCTAAGATATTTTATTCCTAACTAGTAAATATAGAAACTAAGCAAGGCTGTTATAGTTTATAAGATTAATATTAGTTAGTATTTAGTTAATTCCTAGCTAGTATCCCTACTCTCTCTCTATTAGCTATATACTAAACCTTTATTTTACCTTTACTATAACTAAATAGAAATAGAAAATATAGTTTCTTTTAGATAAAGCTTATATATATTAGTAATTTAAATTAGTAATAAAATAATAATATTAATAAAATAAGCACTACTTAGAGTTATTCTAAGTATATATATCTACTCTATATAACTTATTACTATAGCTCTTACTTAAGACCAGGCTCTCTCTATTATTAAAATAAGTAGTTATTAATATATACTCTAAGCTACTACTACTTAATCTTAGCTCTCTATACTTTAAGCACTATTCTATATAAAAGCACTATTTATAGCTAGCCTAAGTGTTATAAGTATTTAGTATAGAGTGAGGAAGTCAGTATAGTTAGGTATAACTAAGGTTAAATATTCTTCTCTAGCCCCCTAGAACCTAAGAGTAGGGGCTAGAGCTTATTTAGAAAGCACTTAGTAAGTACCTAATACCTCTCTATTATTAAAGATATCTATTAAACTATCCTAACTAGCCTACTAAGTATCTTTATAAAGTATTAATTTCTTATTCTAACTATAACTTTATTCTAGTTTATAATATAATTCCCCCTCTCTAATAGATCTATCCTTAGATCTATTAAGCTAGTAATTACTTAGTAATTATCTATAGATTATCTAATAATAAACCTTAGTCTTAGTTCTCTATAGTATCTATAAATCTAGAATTTAGTATTTCTTATTCTAACTATATTAGCTCTTCCTTAGATAGTTAAGTAACTTAAAGAAGTAATAAGTTAGTAATAAGGCTCCTATTCTCTACTCTAACTACCTTTATAGCTCTATATCTAACTTCTAAGAGATTATCTTCTTTTTAATAAGGCCTTATTTATTATTAAGTTATAGATTACCTAGTAGTTATCTATAATATTATTACTAAGTATCTCTCTAAAAATAGTACTTTCTATCTATAAAGTAGTACTAAAACTTATTATTATTAAGCTTTATTTTAGATACTTTAAATTTACTCTTTAAAGTAATATATCCCCCTTAAGTTACTTTATTTTTATAGTCTTTATAGTATTATTAAGGGTATACTCTCTTTATAGATAAATAGACTTTTTATTATAGTATAGAGAATTATAAATAATTATCTATAAATTACTTAATACCTAACTTATTATAGAAATATTAAATAGTATCTTAATTTTAAGATTATATCTCTTTTAATTATATAAGTTACTAGCTTTAGTATTAATAGATAATATATAAATACTAGCTAATTTTCTACTATTAAATCTTTCTTTCCTTTTACTTCTCTAGATTATAATACTAATATTACTACTAATCTCTTATTAAACTCTCCCTATCTCTCTAACTACTTTATCTTAATTATAATATAAATCTATTAACTTTTATTATATCTAAGAATATTAATAAGAACTAATAGAAGTCCTTCTCCTTTAATAAGAAAAGTATTACCCCTATTATACTTATTAATATTTTCTAGATATATTTCTATAATTACTATCTTTAGGCCTAATCTATCTAGAAACTAAGTAATAATATTATTTTATACTATAAAAGCACTAGTATATAACTATTACTTACTTAATACTTCTCTAGTTAATTTCTTAAGTTTAGTTACTAATTATATTACTTTTAGTAACCTTTAATAAATACTAATACTATACTTATATAAATAGTAGTAAGCTTTATATTAATATAGATTCTAGCTATATTTATTATTATACTTAATTACTAACTATTAAGACAGAGCAGTGCAGACAGCCCAGTTTAGAGGGTGCCCAGACAGGTGTATTAGTCAGCACAGTACAGCAGGACTTTTGCCTTATAAAGGGCAGAGAGGAGAATAGAGGAGTATTATTAGTTATTATTAGTTACTATTACCGTAGTTTATCTTATTATTTAGAAGCTTTTATCACTTTTGCTTAATAAATTATATCTATAATAAGGTTATTATACTTAAAGAGATCCTTCCCTTTATTCTAGGACCTCTAGATATAAAGCTATAATATTATAATATTTCTATATAAGTATATAAAAGTATATAGTTTTATAGTTTTTATCTTAAGGTTTTTAGCTTATTTTAATAATACCTAGAGATAGATTCTTCTCTCTTAAGACTTCCTCTATAGTGCTTAAAAGGGATATACTTCTATGTTATATAAATAGGCTTATATTTAATATAGAACTAAAATATATTATTCTAGCTACTTAATAGAATACTAACTTTATAAGCTTAGCAGCTATAATAGCAGACTTTATAAAATAATATTTAGAAATCCCTTTATAGATCTAATCTAAGAAAACACTAGATATAATAGCTATATAGTTAGAGTTTTTAGATAGAAATACTTAAGACCCTAAAAATCTAGCTATAATAGCTTTAGACTTTACTAGATTAAAAAGTTTTCTCTTTTCTTCTTAGTTTTTATAAAAATAAAGCTAGTATCTACTTTCTATAACTTAGAACTTAATAATTAGTAATAAAGTAATAAATTAATAATACTAATTAGGTTAATAAGCTTAACTAAGAGGATTTAAGCTCTATTTTAGTTACTATATAGTTAATATCTATAGGATTAAGGAAATTATAGTATTATACTATTTATAAAAAAAAATAGAAAAGAGTCTATAAACTTATAGATAGAATAGAGGCTATAACTACTCCTAGCTATATTAAGAAGGAGAGTCTATATATTTATAGGAGAAATAGAGGCTATAACTACCCCTAGTCTATAATTTATAATTACTATCTAAGAAGAGAAGGAGGTTAAAGCCCTCTTTCTCTCTATCTATTTAATTATTATAGATTAAATTACTATATAACTCTTCTCTTTTATTATTAAATAATTTAAATATTAATAAACTTTAGTATTAATATTAATATTAAATTATAATAAATTATATTAACTACTTACTATACTATATTTAAGTAATACTTTAAGAAATCTAGGGGAGCTCTTAAAGTTAGTATATCTACTTTAAACTCTTTTAGCTCTAAGAACTATACTCTAGGTATAAAACTCTTTAAGAGAGCTATATTTAAAAGTATTTAGGAATTAGCTCTTTACTCTATTACTATAGATAATAATAAATCTAAGAAGTTTTTACTTTTATAGTTTTAAAGTATTAAGATTAGTTACTAGGTCTATATTAATAAGGATATCTATAATAAGTATAAAGACTATAAAGATATAGCTCCCTTTAAGCTATAGAGAGTAAGCCTAAACTAGTAGCTAGATAAGGTTATATCTATAAAGGCTACTACTATACTTTCTATAGGAGATTTAGTCTCTCTACTTACTATTAGTACTATAGAGATAATTAAGAAATTAGCTAAAGCTATATAAAAGCAGCATACTACTACTCTAATTATTCCTTATAGCCTAAAAGCCTTTAAGTTTACTAGTAATAATATTTCTAACTTCCTTAAAAATTATCTATTCTATACTAAGCTTTATAAATAGAATAAAGAGAAGATAATTACTTTAGTTAGCTAGCACTATATTAAGGCTTATTAATAAACCTTTAAGAGTATTTCTACTTAATATAATAATTAGCTCTTTCTTAAGGATTAGCTCTTTCTTAAGGATAACCTCTATAAGATATATAGTATTATAAACCTAAATGCTTAACTAGACCTAAATAAGAAGCTCTGAGGCTTTATTTCTAGCCTAGAGATTAGTAACTCTAGCTATATCTTTAAGTTTCTTACTAAAGTTAGTAATCTTTAGAATAGAGTAGCTAAAAGGAGACTTTTTATACTACTTAATATAGAGATTAACTATATTATTTTCTATTACTTTCCTAAATAAACTATAAAGTATATCTTAAAGATTCTCTATAAGAACTATAGAAGTCTCTTTTTAGTCTCTTAGATCTAGATAGAGATTATAATTACTAAATAGGTTTAGTCTTAATAGATATATATATAACTATAGAGTATTAGAGAGAATATTCTAGTTAGTATACTAGTTACTATACTTAAGTATAAGTAATTAAGAGTATTATCTATAAGAGCTAAGCTAAAGGATAAGATAACTAGTATCTCTAACTAGAAGGCTTAAGTGGATAACCTTACTGCCTGCCTTAAGGATATAGAGATTAAGCAGATTAGAACTAAATACTATATTAATACTTCTTAATATAACTATACTATTAATAAAGTTAATATATATACTACTAATATAACTAATACCTAATCTATATAGAAGCCTTTATAGTATAATTATTATAGTAGTAACTTTTATAACTATAGCTCTATATATAGAGAGTATAGTTATATACTTTTTAATCTAAGGAGAGGCAGTTACTTAGGCTCTATAGGCTTTAAATCTTACTACTAGCCTAAATCTCTAAGATTTATAGAGACTATTAACCCTAATACCTACTATATCTATAGTAAGAAAGGATATCTTACTAGGGATTATAAAGCTACTAGAGCTTTTTCTAATATAAAACTATACTTATTTTATAAAAGCTGCTAGTAGATTAGTGCTCTATAAAGTTCCCTCTATATTTAGGTTTTTAATAAAGAGATTACTAAAGGCTATTAATAAAGCTAGTATAACTTAATAATTATTTCTTTTTTAATCTTTATAGCTAATATAGATAAAACTAAGCAGCTAGAAACTAGTATCCTACTCTTTATAGATACTTTTTATACCTTTAGGAAGTTAAGTTCTAGCTTAAGAGCTATAAATAGTTTAATAAGTATATCTAGTATACTATATAAGGGACTCTAAGGCTCTTAGTCTCTACTTTAGCTATAAAGACCCCTTTTATAGATATAGTAATCTTAGATACTATCTATAATATCCTTAATATCTATATACTAGCCTCTAGTGCTCTAGCTATAGTTCTCTTTATAGATATAGATATTAATACTATAACTAGATTATAAACTTAGAATTACTATATAATACCTTACTCTACTACTAGATCTAAGAAGAGAGTCTATATTATAGATCTAAATATAACTTATTTTCCCACTCTACTCCTAGAGCCTTATATTAAGGAAGTTATAGATAAGAATAAGGATATCCTAGTTAGTAATAGTCTCTTAGAAGCTACTAAGACTCCTTAATCTAAATCTTTTATTATAATATTAAAGAGCTAAATCCTTACTAAAGATCTATAAGCTAAGTAAGTAGATAGAAAGGTTACTATTTCTAAATCTTTTCTTTATTAGGTTTAGTATAACTATAATAATATAGTTTATAAATATATAAAGCTAGTTATCTAGAACTATTTTTAGTAGAATAGTAATTAATAGCTAGATATATTTATTTTTATAGAGAGAGACCTACTTAGCTATATTATAAAAGCCTCTAGATTAAGTAGCTAACTTATATAAGAGATTAGATATTAAAATAATATATAAGTAAACCTAACCTTTATATCTTAATATAAAGCACTCTTATAGATAGAAGTTAGTACTATTAAGGTCTATATTTAAGCCTAAGTTTATAAAGAAGAGGCTATAGTAATTTAGATACTTTATAAAGCTGCTATAATAGATTAGAGATAGGGTTTAGATATAATCCTCTTTTACTTAATATTCTATCTAACCTCCTTTTCTTTAACTAGTCTCTTTTATCTCTTTATAAATATAATCTATAGTTTCTAAGTCTTTATAAATAGCTTAATACTTTCTATTTTTAGTTAACTACCTCTCTATAGTATAGTAAGTATTAATATAATAAATATTATTCTGTCTAGTATTTAACCTAAGGAGAACCTTAATATACTAGTTACTTTTCTTAATAATTTAGTAAAGTGTCTATACTATACTATAGTTACTTACTAATATAGAGTTCTTACTATATAAGACTTTATTATACTATATTTCTAGATTACTATAAGGATTAGTTAGTTTATATATTTAGAGTAATATAGAATTGTTAATACTAATATTACTATTAATATTATCTCTAAGAAATATATTAGCTATAATAATATATAAAAGAGTATTATCTCTATATATCTTAGAGTCTAAGGCTTTATAGATACTTAAGCTATAGTAACTTTTAAGAGTATTATAGTTAAGGATATCTATATTAATAGCTATTATATATCTAATATACCCTTCTTTATTAATCTATATAGTAAGATATCTAAGAATATAATTCTTAGAGCTCTATTTATTATATATATTAGGATAATACTAAAATACTTACTAACTTAAGTAATTAGTATCTTTTAGGCTAGTAATTAGAAAATCTATATTTCTTTAATATTCTATACTTTAAATTTTACTAATTACTTTACTATTATACTTTTTAACTCTACTAGCTTTTTTTATACTTAGTAAGCCTATTTAATTTTTATAGAGAAGGGAAAATAGAGATTACTATTACTAATCTTAATATAGTAGCTAGCTTAGTAATTATAGAAATTAATAAATAACTAAGTAAGAGTCTATAACTATAGCTTTATAATTAAAAAGGTTAGGCTAGTCTATATATACTAGAAAAGGTAATATTAATAATAGAAGCTAATTTACTAAAAGGCTTTAACTTTCTAGTTTAAGAGAAATTAGAGGAGAATAAGGAGGTCTTAGTAATATTTAATAGAGATAGTAATATCTTCTATATAGTACTTAAAGTTTTTCTTAAGTAGGCTATTATATTAAGAATAGAAGTAATTATTTAGGCTATTTTAGAATTATAAAAGTATACTTCTAAATACTAATTCTATAAAGATAAGTAGAATTCTAATTATTATAAACTCTTTTTAAAGAAATTCTATAGATATTACTACTAGAAAAAAAGAAAGAAAGCTAACTATATAGATCCTAGCTATATATCTAGCTATAAAGTAGAGAAGGTTTTAGTATTTCTAATTAATATTCTAAGTAAACCTCTCTTCTTTTAGAAATAAAATAGAGATAGAGACTAGCTAATCTATTAATAAAAGAAAGAGCTAATCCCTACTAAGCTATATAATAGCACTAAGCTTATATTATTTAGAATAGCTAAGTATCTCCTTATATATAGTAGGGCTACTCTTTTTAGAGACTAGAAAATTATTATTAATATCCTTAATATAAAGAAACCTAAGTATATTAAGGCTCTTAGCTATATAGTTAAGAAATTTAACTTTAGTATTTAGAAGTATTATAAAGAGTAAGTAATATATAAGACTAACTTATTAAAGTTTATAATTAATAAAAAGCTTTAATAACTTCTCCTTTTTACTAAAATATACTTTTTACTCTTTATAAATCTATTTAACTTAAAATAGAGAATTAGATTTAATATAGCTAATATCTAGATATACTATTAGTTTTACTAAAGAGAGAACCTCCTAGAAAAGATCTTAATAAGAATCTAGAATAAGCTAAGAACTAATTATATTTATAATAATACTCTAGCCTTTATATATAGAGAGGTTAATATAATATATAAAATAAAAAATAAGAAAGTCTAGCTAGTTAATAACTTACTTTTTAATAGCTTAATATCTAAAAAAGACCTAAAATAGAAGTTAAAAGCTTAGATAAAAGTAAAAGAGAACCTTAGATTAGTATTAAAAAGTGTCTTTATAAACCTTATTTAAATAAAGTTTTTAACTATTTTTAAAGGAGAGTAACTTATAATAAAGTAACTTAATAAGATCTTAATAATAGTAAACTATCTTAATCTAAAAGAGAAGAAGCTTCTCTCTAAAGTTCTAAGTAATAGAGAAAAAGCTCTTATATAGAGTTTTAAGTATTATAGATCTATTTATTAATTTATAGCTCCTTTATAAATAATTAGAGTTATTTCTTATAAAGCTTAGTAAGTAAGAAGTATACTAATTCTAAAGGCTTTAGAGAGTAATATAATAATAATTCTAAAGAATAGACTAAAGAAGAGTATTTTTAAATAAAGTTATATAGCTTACTAAAACCCCTTTTTTCTAGTTAGAAAAAAAGATAGAAAAATATATTTTATTAACTCTATAACTAAGATTAATATTATTACTCTATATAATATAGCTCTGCTCCCTTTTAGTAATAAGTTCTTAGAGAACTTTATAATATATTAGCTTTTCTTATTACTAGATTTCTTCTCTAGGTATAACTAAGTTTTACTAAATCTATATAGCTATAATATTATAACCTTTATAATACTAATTAGCCTTTTTTAGATATATATCTTACCTTAAGGAGCTACTAATTCTATAGCTTAGTTTATAAAAGTTATAATATAAATTCTATATAACTTAATCCTAACTTACTATAAGGCTTTTCTTAATAATATAGCTATTAAGAACTCTATCTTAAAATATAATAATAAAGACGTTTTTAGTTACTCTAGACTATATAGATATATCCTAAAATATATCTAGAATATTAATAAGGTTCTTATTAATATTAAGTTAGCTAGCTATATTATTACTATTAAGAAATTATAGTAAGCTTAGTAATTTATTACTATTATAGAATATATTTATAATACTAATAGCTAAAAGCTAGAGAAGTTAAAGATTATTAAAATTAGGAAATAGAAAGTTTATAATAATCTCACTAATCTTAGATCTTTTCTTAGTATTATAATATTTTATTAGGTTTAGGTTTAGGGATTTTTAGCTATAGCTAGACTACTTATAGTACTCTTAAAGAAGAATACTCTATTTAAATAGAACTAGTCTTAGTAGTTAGCTATAAATACTCTTAAGGACTAACTTATCTCTATTTCTATCCTTATTAAGCTTAACTATAGTGCTAATATAGATAAAATCTACTTTATAGTTAATATTAATAACCTTAGTTAGGGTATTATTCTTAGTTAATATATTAATAGTAAGTATATAGTTCCTAGATATAAGAGTAACTTATAGGCTAATATAGAGCTAAACTATAATATTAAGAAGAAGGAGTTAAGGGATATACTTAAGGCTCTTAAATAAGTCTGCTTTTATCTCTATAGTTACTACTTTATACTAAAAATAGATACTAAGATCCTTATTACTTAGCTTAATAATACTGCCTCTAACCTACTTAAAGCTTTTATTATCTAAAAGATCTTATAGATTTATATATTTAACTTTAAAGTTAAGTATCTACTTAGAAGCTAAAATACTATAGCTAATAGATCATTTTATAAACGTAATAAATTATTAAATAAGCTTAACTAAGATACTAAAGGAGAAATTAATAACTAGATTAATAAGTAAATCTTTTTTATAGACCTAATTATTATCTCTTTCTTTAATAAAGTATAAATAGATAGAGATAGAGTCTACTTTACTAAGATCCTTACTACTAAAGTTAATAATATCTTATAAGAGTTTCTAAGGCTTATAGATATCTCTAATACTATACTAAATAGCTTTTTATACTAAAATTGCTATTTATACTAAATTGCTTACTATTTTAGTATCTTAAGATAGCTAGATAGAATTAAGTCTAGTCTATACTATAAGTTTAAGGAGAAGGCTGGAAAATTCTTCCTAAAGAATAAGTTATTATTTATATATCCTAATATATATAAGCCTATTCTATAATAAGTTATAGATAACTATAGACCTAAACTAAGCTTATTATAAAAGCATACTATAAGAGTAGATATAGAGGATATAATATAGTTATTAAATAGTTAGTAGAGTAGTATTACTAATATAGTCTTTATTAATAAGTTAGTAAATAAGTTTATACTTATAAAGATTATTAAAAGTATAGGCCTAGATATATAGATAACTCTTACTGTTTCTTAGTGCTCTTAAGGCTGCTATTTACTTATATAGTATTAGATATATAGAAGGTTAGTAAATAGAATATAGTTAAAGCCTAGTGTTTTCTAACTAGATAGATAGAGACTTAGTAAATATAGTAAGCTAACTCTTACCTTATTACTAAGTTTATATAGGAGAATATTATTTATTACTATAAGCTTTATAATATGCTTATTATTAATAGAGGCTCTAAGAATAAAGATATAGTTATTAAATTTAACTATAAGTATAGGCTTAAGTAGAAAGTTACTGCTATCTATAATCTATATATTAATAATACTATTAAGATATTATAATATAGTTTACAGCACTCTTAGCCTTATAAAGCTATAGTAGCTATGTGCTGTGGCGTGCAATTATATAATCGCACACTATAGACTATTTCACTGCGCTTTCTGTACATACTAATCTATAGCTAAGATAGTTACTCCTTATAACTTACCCTTACTCCTACCTATAGCTTATAATAGTTATAAGCCTAGCTCTATAGCTTATAAATATCTCTCTAACCTCTCTAAGTCTAAAAAAGAGTAAGCAGCTTTTCTTCTATTATCTTTTACCTATTTAAAATGACCTTATAATACTTAAAAACCTTTTTAAAGTAACCTTATAATAATAGCTATATACTCTTTAATAACCTTCTCTCTAAAAGCAAGGCTCTAGAGCTCTGCTAACTAGCCTTACTAATACCTTAACCTATACTTATCTATATAGAGTGAGGGTATTTAGAAGTATCTTAATCCTAATAGCCCTAATACTAGGAAGCCTTTTAATACTTTTAAGAGCACTTTAACTATTTAGAAGTTTATAGATAAGTATAATAACTACCTCTAAGCTAAGTATAAGGCTAATCTTAGTAAGTATAAAGCAGCCCTCTATAAGTAGAAAGCTAAGGAGAATCCCTCTTAGATACTCTATAAGACTACTAAATATAATAACTCTATTAATATTATTAAGAGTAAGAAGTTTAATACTCTCTAATAAACTAGTAGAGCAGGTCTTACTGCTTCTAAGCTTATAAAGCTAACCCTACTAACTTTTATTAAATATAAAAATATCTAAGATAAGTAGAGTAATATACTTAAATACCTCTCTGCTAATAGTATAAATCTCTTATTACAGATTACCTCATACTATAACTATTAGGTGCTTATCTATTAGACTGTTAATATAGTTTACTTTAAGGTAATAGAGATAAAGCTTAATAATAAGAATAATAAGTTCCAGATTAACCTTTAAAATATACTTTGCTTTCTTAAATAGTAACTTACCTACTCTAATAATAGTATATAGAAATAAGTATACTAAGATTATAAGAATATTTTAAAGTATACTAAGTATACTACTTAGCTTGCTAAGTAGTATAGAGAATAGTACTATCTCTATAAGCTAGTAGTAAGCTAGAATATTACTAATACTAAGAGAAGCTATAGTAGATATACTTTTCTTAAAGTAGTATACTATAGGATAGCTCCTACTTAGACCTAGAACTAGCTAGATTTAGTTATCTAAGTAGAAGAGATTAGAATATCTTACCTCTTACTTAAAAAGCTTAGAATTATTTTTACTACTAAGATCTATAATAAGCTAGCTTTTACTAAGAGTTCTAGCAGATTACTTAGAATATATATTACTCTTATAGGCTACTCTAACTTAGAGGATCTACCTTAAGCCTTATAGATTGCTTTAGATGCTTTTTTTCTAGTAATAATGCTTAATAAGATCCCTAGCTGCCTCTATAGATAATACTATAAGTAGACTCTATAGGATTACAGCTATATTTAATAGATATTTATAGGCTTACTAAAAGATAGCTTTAAGGATTATAAGATACTAAAAGATAAAGTATAGTATATATAGGAGATAGTAATATCTCTATAGTAGAGCTATATCTATAATAACCTTATATATATAGGGTAGATTATAAAGAAGTCTTAGAAGAGTAGTTAGCACTTATCTAACTATAGCTATAGTAGATACTATAGTAGTAGCTAGAGTGGGTATAGTAATAGAGGTAGTGCTAGTAATAAAGAGTAACTTCCTAATAATATTTCCTACTATATTATTAATTAAAGCCTTTTTAAAGATAAAAGATAAGTAATCTAAGTTTATTCTATAGTGTTTATATTCTTTAAGGAACTATATACTCTCTCTAATAGTATTATTTTAGATAATTATAGGGCTTTCTATATTATTAATAATAAGAAAAAGCTAGTTTCTAGTATCTTTATATATTTATATAATAATAAGGTAATTAAGGTTAGTAGTATAAGCATACTAATTATTAGGAGGGGTACTTAGGTTATCTAGGATATATTTAAAGATATCTTAATAGGTAAAAAGAGTGCTCTAACCTTAAATAATATTACTATTATTAAAAATATATATACTAATATTATCTTAGAAGCGCTTCTCTTTAAGATAGATATCTAGTATAATAGCTATAACTGCTCTCTATAATTTAGTAAGCTAGATAAGTCTATTTATATAAAGTAGCTACTATATAAGAGTAACCTAGTTTTCTTTAAATATAACTCTATTTCTGCCTATCTACCTAGTCTAAGTATTTCTATAAGTAGTATAGGTATTATAGCCCTCTTAAATAACTAGAAGCTAATATACCCCTTATACTACTATATAGCTAAAAGGTCTAATAATATATAACTATAGCACCTCTAAGCTAGTTATCTAGGCTAGAGCACTCTTAAATGCCTTATATATAATACTTAGAGGGTGAGAATTAAGACTCTATTACATATTTAATATAAATTCTATACTTAAGTATATACTAAGTAAGTTATCTTATATAGTATATCTAAGACTAGATCTTCCTATTTCTATTACTATATAGCTTAGAACCTCTTTAACTACTAAAAGCTTAGCAGACTATATACCTAGATACTTCTTATTAAGAATAAGTATAGTAGAAGACTTTTTGGAATTCCCCTAGTCTTAAAAGAGTATAATAAAGTATTTAAGGTGTTCTAGACGTTTAAATACTAGGTATAAAGATAGTAGGGACTCACTATCTATAAGATCTGCTATAATATTAAGTGCACTATTATTACTATATAAGGCTTTACTTAGTATAAATAATAGATAGAGAAGCTTAGAATTAATCTTAAGCTCCTATTAGTAAACACTAAGAAGCTTATAGGTAGTAGAGAGTATACTAGCTTAGAAATTATCCTAAAAGTATTTATAATACTAACTGCTACTCACCTATCTAAGTATCTTATCTTAGAGGCTTAGAAAGTAGCAGTTTTTATCTTTAATATTAGCTTATATACTATAAATAACTAGTAAAGCCCTATTTAGATAGAACTTAAATAGTTCTAAAACTACTTCTAATAGTAGTAACTAGACTTTATACTTACTATATACTAAGACCTATATCTATACTAAAAAAGCTTATATACTTATAGTTATAGAGCTTACTCCCTTAAAGGAAGTTATATAAAAGGTATTAAGAGATACTATTATAAGGTTAACTTTAGAACCTATCTTAGATACTTTATAGAATATATACTAGAAATATATAACCTATACTAGATCTAGATTTCTATACTTAACTAGGTTATTATTATATATAATATATACTTTAATAAGTTAAAATTCTACTTTCTAGATAATAAAAAGGAGGCTATAAATATCTAGAGCACCTAGATAATTATTAATAAGGTTAAAATATCTATTAAATCCTCTAATATAGTCCTTAAAACCTTAGAGGTGCTTAATAAAGCAAATAGTAACCTTATAATAAATAAATAAACTACTAGTAGGCTTAAGTCCTCTATACTAGCTGCTTTCTATAGTTTAGAAGTGCCTTACACTACTACTATAATATAGTCTAAGAGTATACTAGCTAGAATATAGAGAGGACTGCTTACTTCTAAATAAACTTCTAATCCTAAAAGTATACTAAAATTAAGTTTAGACACTTCTATAATACTAGAGCCCTATCCTAAAATATAATATACTATTACTAAGAGTATAAACCTATATTTACCTATTTTAAATGCTTAAGAACTAGCTATTTAAGTACCTATAAAGGAGAAGAGCTTATAGTAATCTAAATAAGACTTCTCTTTAATAGCTAAAACAGATTTCTAACCTATCTATTATTAATATTAATAAATTAACTATAAGCCTCTAATATAATAGAGTACTAGAGAGCAGTATCTAAGAGTCCTTATAACTCTTTATTTAGAAAAGAGCTTACTAAATAACTACTAGAATGCTTTCTTTATAACCTTTATACCTAATTAGTATAAAGCTATTATAGAAAGCACTCTTAGATATAAGACTCTATACTCTATTATTATAATATATCTATAGGATAACTCTAAGATATGCCTAAATACTAAGTAGAAGATAATATACTTTATAAAAGACCTCTTAAAGCCTCTAAGTAACTATTTTAAAGCTAGAAAGCTAAGAGAGCTGCTCTAAGATATATTTTAAGAGGCTATAAATAAGGAAATTAATAAGCTTATAGCTAAGAGAACCTGGTATATTATTAACTAGTCTAAGATATGCTTAAAGCCTCTTCTCTTAAAGTAGGTATATATTTATAAGTTCTAAGATAACTGCTTTAATATTTATAAAGTGTAAATCTATATATAAGGGGATATATAAGATATCTCCTCTCTTAGCTTAATCTATACTACTATATTTATAGCTTAAAGCCTATATATAGTAGTGGTAATTATAGCCTAGTTTAACTATAAAATACTCTAATTTGATATTATTAATATATTCCTAAATATAGATATTAATCTAGATAGAGAGCTAGTTACCTGCTATCTTCTAGATAGTTTTAAGTAAGCTAGTAAAGTTATAGAGCTTAATAGAACTTTATATAGTTTAAAGGATATACCTCTTTTATAGTATAAGGAATTCTCTATAGCTTTATATAAGCTTAGACTCTCTCTATATAATAAGGAGCCCTGCCTTTTTTAAGATAAGTACTATAAGGTTCTACTCCTATTCTATATTAATAATATCTTTATTTTATTTTATTAAGACTATACTTTTAAAGCTTAGAAGCTTATATAAGAGATTAAGAAACTATATAAACTATATAAACTAGGCCCTATTAAATAGTATCTTAGAATATATATTATATAAGACTAAGTAGCTAAAAAGATCTACTTAGTCTATAACTAGTATATTAAGACTATTATAGAGCGCTTTAACTTCTATAATAGTATTACTTTGAGTACTTCTATATTAGTTACTAAGCTTATAAAGAATCCTAGTAAAGCTACTACTATAGAAGTTAAAAACTACTAATTACTTATTAGAAGTATTCTATATATAGTGATAATAATATACCTTAAAGTAGCCTTTACTATAATATAACTCTTCTACTTTCTTATAAATCTAAGTATATAGTATTTTGCTATAGTAAGGTAGTATATATAGTATCTCTATTTAACTTACTACTTTATAATTTACTATAGCAGCTTAGAGGGTAATAAAGAGACTTCCTCACTGCTAATTGCTAGTAATACCTTATTTGCTAATAATAAAGAAACATATAGGTTATTATAAGGCTATATAATAATACTTTTTAGAGGTGTAATTTAGTAGAAAGTAGCTTATTAAGTAATAGTTATAATATTAATAACTAAAGCAAAGCTTCTAAGCTTTAAGTATACTATTAAAGAGATAATAGCCCTTTAAAGGCTATACTATAACTTTACTTTAGAGCTTAGAGATATTTAGAAAGTCTATTATAATAATTAGCAGACTATATAACTAGTAGTTAGAGAGGAAGAGTATATTTTAACCTATCTATAATATATTAATATTTAAAATATATAGCTATACTAAGAGTATATAAAGGGCACTTTTAAAGTGCTCTATATACTTATAAATAAGATATTAGTAGATAGGCTTATAAAAAGCCTCTTCTAAGCTAAGTTTAAATACTTTTAAGTACTACTAAACCTAGTAGATACTTACTATATTATTATAATAAAGGGGAAGTAAGTTTAAAAGTATAGAATAAAGCTCTATTAGGCTTAAAGGTTAGTAGATATTATTTATAGAGCTATAGCCCCCCTATATATAATAGCTAGGCAGAAAAGCAATTCTTATAGATATACTAGCTCTAGATATACTAGCCCTATACCTCTCTAAATACTAATAAGTAAAGGGTATTAATACCTAAAGGTATATATTTAATAATAGGAGTGCTCTTTAATATAGATAGCTATAATAAGATAGTTAATAAAGCTATTAGCTATATTAGTAGGTAGCTTATAGAGAGCTAAAAGGCTTACTAAGTAAGTATATATATTAGTAATAGTACTACTAAGAAAAGTAGTAGCTATAGAGACCTACTAAAAAGAGCTAGCTAAAGCTAGCTCTCCTATAACAGCTTTTAGGTATATAATAACCTAGAGCTTCTCCTCCTCCTCCTACTCCTCCTCCTCCTCCTTCTCCTTCTCCTCCTCCTCTTTAAGAGTAGCTTAGAGAACCTAGTACTAATAGGTAAGAGCCTAGATAGATAAGTTAGCACTATACTAAATTATCTTATATATATTTATATATAAGTATAAAATACTTATAACTTAGTTATTACTATTATAGGCCTTATAATAGTATTTATAGGGTATAATAGTAGTAATAGAGAGGAGTTAGTAGCTATAGCTAGCTAGGTAGTAGTAGTAGTACTTACTAATACTATAAAAGTAGTAACTAGAGCTCTTACCTATAAGTAGTAAGTATATATAGCTATAATATAGATACTCTATTAGCTTACTAGCTCCCTCTAGAATAGTAGAGGAAGTATAGAGCTTCTTAGTAGAGCCTAGAGTTTTCTTATTAATAGCAGGGTTAGTCTTCTTTTTTAATATACTATAATATATACTAGCTATAATCTTTACCTCCTTAAGCTTATACTTAGACTTTTCTAGACTATTATTAATATCTCTAAACTATATAAAAGTAATATTATAAATATACTAATAGGCTTCTCTTTATTCTTATTCTCTTTCTCCTTAATAGAGGGGATATACTTATACTTATCTATAAGCTTCTTCTTAGAGGCTTTAGCCTCCTCTATTAGAAGGATATAGTTAGCTTCTATAGTATTAAAAGGCCCTACTAGATAGTAATAGTTACTAGAGGGATAATAGAATAGTAAAATAAAAAACTTATACTTATTACCCTTATTATTCTTAGCCTCTTTCTACTTAGTAAGAGTAGCTAGCTACTTCTGCTCTGCCTTCTTTTTAGTCTTATAGATTATCTTAGCCTTAGTAATATAGTTAGTAACTAGTACTATAGATTATTTATACTTAGGGGCTATTTTTAATAATAGTATTAATAGATATAGATAGTTCTATATAAAGATAAGTATTAGTAATAGTTAATAATATATATAATAATTTTTTTATATATATAAAGAGTTAACTTATAATTATTATAGTGTTCTAAGTAGAAGAAGGAGGAAAAATTAAGGTAGAGAGTAGTATAAGTAATAACTATGCCTGCCTAGCTGCCTTTACAGGCAGTTAAGTGCTGCTAATAGGATTCTATTGCTTGCCTAGATTATATTACTGTTACTTAAGTTGCATATTACTTATTTATACTCTTTAAAGCATTTATAAGAGATATTTTTATTTATTTTACGCCTTTAAAGCTATTTATAACACTGCTTTATCTCTTTTATATATATTTAAAAATAGTTATAACTATATATAATAGCAAATTGCTATATTAGTAATATATGCTGTGTGGCTGGGGGGTATATTATAATGCAGTTTATAGCACTCTCAGCCTTATAAGGCTGCAGTAGCTGTGCGCTATAGCGTGCAATTATATAATTATGTACCGCAGACTATTTCACTGCGCTTTCTGTGTGCACTAATTTATAGCTAAGATAGTTGCTCCTTATAACTTGATCTCACTTCTATCTATGGCTTATAATATAAGATTAGCTACTAAACTACTATATATACTCTTACTACTTAGATAAAGAATATAGATAAGGACTTCTAGCTATTCTTCTAAGCTATACTATTTACTAATAAAACTTCTATTAAGGCCTTAACTAGCTATAACTCCTTCTACTTACTCTATAGATATAAAGCTATAACTCTAATAGAGACCTTTATACTAATCTAGGAAGTATTAATATAGAACTAGGTGATAATATCTAAGAAGGAGCTCCTTATATAAATAAGAGCTTTTAAATAGCTTAATAAAAACTATACTACTATATAGAAGATAATTATAGCTTAGTATAAGTATATTATAGATAGGTTTAATTACTAAAAACACTATATCTTATATAGCTAGGAATTAGAAGTAAGTAACTTTATCTTAGTGTTTAATATTAAATAGTATATAGATAAGTTTTTAGATACTAAGCTTAACTATTATTAAAAAGGCCTCTTTAGGATCTATTTAAAGGCTCTTAATAATACTTTATATTAGCTTAAAACTCTTATAGGGAAACCCCTTTATAGATTAACTTATACTAAGAACTACTTAAAAAGTTTATTAAGGTTCTAGAAGGTTTTTAGAAACTAAAAGATATTAACTAGTATAGAATTAACTTTATAGACTAACTTAATAAGATTTACTCTATCTATAGTTACTCCTACTTTAATAAAGGTAATAAAAAAGAATTAGAGAAACCTTTTATTAACCTTAATAATACTAACTCTCTATTAATAAGTAATCTAGATAGCAATATTTTATAGTAAATTATATACTTAGTAATATATTTATAAACCCTAAAGGAGGCTCTTAACTAAATAAGAGTAATATAGAAACTTTATATAGAGCTTTAGTCATTTAATTTAGTTAGAAATAGTTAGTATACTAAGATAGGGAATAACTCTATATAACTTACTAAGATTAGCCCTACTATAGAGAATTAGGCTCTTTTATATCTATAATAGGTAAGGCTTATACTTTTAGAGAGAGCCTTACTATACTTCCTGTCTTAATTACTTAGTTATAATTTCCTAACTTAGTATATTAAAATATACTATAGAGATAATACTAAGGCTAGCCTACTTATATCTATATTATTCTACTTACTATTTAAGTCTACTCTTATGCTCTTATAGTTCTAATCTTATTAATAAAGATAGTATTAAATCTAAGTACTATTATCACACTAGGGATTATACTACTAAGGTTATTACTATACTTATAGTAAGTTCTACTATATAGAACCTATTAGGAGCATACTATAACCTTCTTAGTGATTAGTATGCTCTATTTCTCTGTATTACTACTTAAATATTCTATACCTTATTCTAAGAAACTCCCTCTTTATAGCCTCCTACCTTAACTAAATAGTTTCCTACTTTAAGTACTAGGTTCTAGCTTATTATTACTTAAAAGGTCTTTAAGTTATAGTTTAACTTTAATAATTTAGCTATATCTATAATACCTGGCTAGTTATTTTTATACTATTCCTAAATCAGACTTCTATACTTAGTGTTCTAAGAGGAGATATATCTCTATATAGCACTATATTACTTTATATTATCTATCTACTCTTTTTTAGTTTCTGCTCCTATAGTAATTACTTATCTATTTTATATTTATAATAATATTCTTACTTTTAAATTAACTCTTTACTTATTCTTTTATATAACTATAGCCTTATATAAGTAGTTAGGTTAGTAAGTTTCTATAGCTATAAATAGTTATATTACTAAAGAAACTAGGGATAAAGAAACTCTCCTATCTATATTTTAAGGTGCTCTACTATATTAAAAAAGTATTATTATAGCTAGTTAATTTTACCTAATTTACTAAAACTTTATATAATCTTTCCTAATTTTTTCTAATTTCTTTTATATTATTTTATATAGAGTATATATATTAAAGTATTTTAAGGTTAAATAAGGAGAATTTTATTTATTATTTATATTTTTAGATTTATAAAGATCACTAAGTATATAGAATATTATATTAGTTCTTTCTTTTTTCTACTCTTCTCCTTTAAATCCTAGTTAGAATTTTAAGCTACTTCTTTTTATTAAAAATAGAGATATCTAAATTAGCTAGAGAGTAATTAGTAAGGATAAATAGTAACTTAAATTTATACTTCCTTACCTAAGTTTTATAGTATTTTACTATAGTTTTAAACTCTAGATAAGTTACTCTAAATCTTACTATAGTTTACTAATTAATTTAGGACTAGATACCTATCTCTTTAAATTTACTACTCTACTACTTTAAATTATCTATATTATAGCTAAAAGCCTTATAGTTTCTCTTAGAGTTAAAGAAACACTTAGAATCTTATTTAGAGTAAAGATAGTTAGTATAAATATTACTAAATATACTTATATACTTAAAGTATAGCTTATAGATCTAAGCTCTAATAGTTTTATTATAGAGAGAGTAAGTATACTATTTATAACTATTATAAGGAACTATATTATAACCTCTATTAGCTTAAATATAGAAGCTATAGCTAATCTTAGGTTTATTAGAATTAATTATCTTTACTAGCTAAAGTTTAAAAATATCTATAACTACTAAGGTAATAAAGATATATTTATAGAATAGTAGTTTCTTCTCTATTATACTTTAGTAATAAGGATTAGTATAAGCCTTCTAAAACTAATAAATAATAATCTTATAGTTATCTAAAGATAGGACTTTTATATAGAAGTCTACTTTCTAGTATAGCTAGAAAGGCTCTAGAAGCTTAAGTAAGTACTATATAAAGCATACTATAATCTATATAAAAAGGTTAGTAAATATATAAAGTAAGAGCTAAAGAGGTAGATCTACTTACTATAAAGAAGTTAATAGAGAGCTTAATATATAGAGGGGAGTTATAGTCTCTCTTATTAAGAACTAGTTTATTTATAAAAAGCTAGAAGATATACTTTCTTAGCTAAGTTAGTATATAAGGATTATTAAGATTTCTAATAGAGGCTATAACTAATAAGTACTAAAGAATGCTTAAGGTTATACTTTATAGATATAGAAGAGAGATTACTATTTCTATTATATTATAGAGGAAGAAGAAGAAGCTAGAGAGAGCTAAAAGAGATTTAGTTATATAACCTAGTTATTCTAACTCTTACTAAATTATTTACTTAAAGAGTTAAGCCTTCTTTATAGTTAAGATTAATTAGATAAGAAAAGGAGTTAACCTTTATAACTACCTTCTCCTATTATTTATTCTTATCTTATTTCTTTATTCTAGTTAGTTAATAATTAGTAACTAGGAGCCTATTCTCTTTAATCTATATATAAATAAATATTTTATTTCTCTTAATATAAATAGATTTAACTTATTAATAATTAATTTAGTATTATAGCTTAGCTTAATTTATATTTTAAGCTCTCTTTATAGATACTTAACTATAAATTCCTTCTCTAATCTATACTTATCTATATATAACTTTTCTTTATAATATTATAGATCTTTAACCTTTTATATTATTTATATAACCTTCTATTCTTACTAAAAGCCTTAATTAAGTCTATAATTATCTCTATTTACTTTATTCTTAATAATATCTTTATCTAAGAGTTTCCTTACTAAGATTATTAATATCTAGGTTAAGGAGGTATTTCTTATTACTACTTTAGAGAAGCTTTCTTAAAAGTAAGATAAATAAAATAGTAAGTTCTTAGAAACTATAGTTGTACTTATTAACTTTACTCTTTTTAGAAAAACTCTAAATATCCTAGCTATAAGGATTAATAAGTAGCACTTAGCTAGATAGATACTTTTTTTCTACCTCTATTTCCCTCTTAAGTTAAATAAGAACCTTAAATATAAAAAGCTTTAATAGCTTTATCTTAATATCTTTATAGCTTAACTCTATATTTATCTTTAATAGCTTTAACTTACTAAGTTTTAATAACTAAACTAGGCTAAAGAGAATAAGAAAGAGCTAGCTATTATAGTTAACTTATTTAACCTATAAGAAGCATTTAGACTAAGACTTCCCTTTTAGCTCCTAATATAGAGATTAGTTTCTAACTTCTTATTTATAATCTCTCTAATAGAATTAGTCTTATTAAATAATACTATATTTTTACTAATATAAGGATTAAAGATAGTAGAGCTACTATATAGAAAAGCTAGCTTACTATACTTATTCTCTAATTACTAACTAAGAAGAGTATTAATAAGAAGGTAGTTTTCTACTCTATCTTATTTATTAACTAACTTTTAGGCTTTTTCTATTTCTATAATAACTTTTAGTATAATAGAAAAATAGAGTTATATCTTAAAATATTAATTAGGTCTATAATAGCTATTTATAAATCCCTTAATAGTATAATATCTATCCTTAAGTACTTAGTTAAAGTTATCTATATACTCTAACTTTAAGAAGAGTAGCTATAGATATTAAGTATACTCTATCTTAAATAGCTTTATTACTATATATAACTAGGGTTAGCTAAGTACTAAACTAGTTTTTTCTTTAAAGAGATCTTTAATATATAGATAAAGTAAATTACTTCTAAGTTTTATAATAGAAACCTAGAAGTAGATAGTATAGTTTTTCTAACTCTATTAAGAACTATTAATAGAGCTAAGTATATTAAAAAGATTATCTCTCTACTATATAATAAGAAGATTTAGAAAATAATTTATACTTAGAACTTTATAGTCTCTAACTTTATATTTATAAATAGATTATCTTTAATATAGCTTTATCTTAGATATCTTAAAATACTTAATCTTAACCCTAAAGTATCTATACTTAATATTTAAGTTATAGAAGCTTTTATACTTATTAATATATCTATTAAGTTTCTTATAGATCTAAATCTAAGTTTACTTAAGGACTATAATACTAAAGTAAGAGATATTATTAATAATTACTTTATAGTTAATACTATATAAAACTATATCTATTAGAATAGAATTATTTCTACTATATATTAAGAGAATAGATAGATAGAGGAGGGGGCCTTTAATCTTTATAATAATAAGCCTTTTCTTTATCTAGGTCTTAGTTTCTACTATACTAATAACTCTAGATAGCTAATCTATATTAATAATCTATATAGTAGCCTAAAGCTCTTAGTTATAGATCTAGTTAGTAATCTAGAATTACTAAAGAATAAGATAGAGAAAAAGAGAGTACTTAACTAATATATTAAGTTAAGTAAGAATACTATACTATCTTTATAAATCTAATTTTACTATAGATTTAATATAACTAGAGAATAGGCTAAGTAGCCTCTATTAGTTACTTAATACTACCTTACTTACCTTAATAATATTTAAGGAAAACTAGTAATAGAAATCTATTTTAAGGCAGAAGAAATATATTACCTTACTAAGTTTAATATATATAGGTTAGGTAAATATATATAGACTTTAGAAAGATAAGTTACTTAGTAAATAAGAGCAGTACCTACTCTTAGTAAATACTAAATCTTAATAGAGTTAATTATAGATACTGATGAAGGCTGGGACTGTGAGGGCTAGAAAGGACAGCAAACAACACAACTCCACCCATAAACGGGCTAGAATAACAAAAATAGGCTTAAAAGATATATAAAGTAATTCGCAGATCTAATTAAAAGAGATCATTGAAAAAGAGCATGAATTTGCTGAGAAAATCTGAAAAACTTGAGAATTGAGTATTAAGGTATTTATAATAATTCTAATAAGTCCTCCCCCCTCTATGCTCCTCTTTCCTCCTTAACTATAGTCCTTCTATAATAGACCTGTATGCTAAGAGAGCTCTCTCAGAAATTGCACTGCTAAGTCCCACTTATCCTATTCTAATTATCCCCTTAAGACTCTTTGTAATATTATAAAGGAGAGTCTTAACAGACAAATAAATCTACTTATATAAAAATATATAAAATCCTATTTGCAGACCCTTCTATTTAATAGTTTCTTCTTAGTGGGCAATTTTGCTGTTAAGAAGGTCCTTTAGGTGCTATTATCTTCTATTATAAACTATACCTTAATAATAGCCTCATAACTTCCTCTTTCTTGTTATATTCCTTGTTCTATTCTAAACCCTAATATAGCTGAAACTATCCTCCCTATTAAGGCAGGTGTGAGAAATTATAGTAATATAATCCTTTAAGAGTGTTCTGCTCTATTTATTCCTATTAATTAACCCTCTATTAGATATAGTCTTCTCTATTATAGTTATGTTTATCTAAAATATTAGGATATTTAGGATAAGGCGGTATATCTATAATTATGACTTATGATTGAGGTTTAGCACTTATGCTTTAACCTAGTATTTAGAGGACTTATGTTTGAAGTTAGCGTTCTAGACGATTAAGTTTACTATCTGATATATTAGATAAAGCTAACCCTGGCAAATCTCTTAGAGGGGGAATTACAGGCTTATTATTATCTCTAAAGTCCCCTATATTATTGTCTGGGAGTGAGAGCTAGCTAGGTTTAGGTATAAAGGGTTATATAGGGAAAAAAGGATTTTTCTCAAAATCTTATTAGCTATATAGGGTATCTTATAGGGCAAAGCTAATATTAATAGATATATTACAGAATTCTGCAGTAATAGCAGAAATATATTAGTTAACTAAAGGGATTTCTATATTAGCAAAGAGCTCTATATCTCTCCTAGCTATATAGCTAAATTGCAGTAATAAGATGCCCTCTTAAAGAAATACTTAGGCCTATTTAATATATCTGAGTCTATATATAAATCTGTCTCTTTATTAGGTTAAATTAACTATATAATAACTAGTTAATAGGATTATTCTGAGATATACTAGGGCTTCTATCTTATAGTACTATCTGTTAAGATTATTTATAGTATCTATAAATTATTAGTTACTTTCTAAATCCTATATAAAGTCTTAGTAAAAGTAATTACTATTTACTTAGTCTATAATAATTATTACCTAATAACTATTACTATAATTAAGTAATAAGAAGGTAGCTATAGCATCCTAAAGGTTGCTTGCACCTCCTCTTATTATACTAACTATATCTACTATGATCTCTGTTCCAGGTAACTAAGGTAGCTCTTAAGGTGGGATATAGATAGAAAGCAGAAACCCTCTAATTATAAGCCTAAAAAGGCTTATAACTTTGAAGTTATCTAAGTTTTCTCATCTTATTAGTATTCCTTATATGTTATAGAGGTTAAAAAGATATTCTACTTTCTCTATACTGTTAATAACTAATCCTTGCCTATACCTAGTTATTAGGTAATCTGCTAACTGCTAGTTATTTTATATATACTAAGGGACTACTAGAATAGGTTAATTATTATTTAGTATAGGGTTAGTAGGCTTTATATAGTTAAAAACTGCTAAGTTATTATAGGATTTAAAGATAACTTATCCTGCTAAAAAGGGGGTAAGATAAGGCAATATTAATAGTTTTGCAGACCTAGAATAATTATAATACTTTAACAAATTAATTAGTTACTACTAATTATTTACCCTTTTATACTTCTTAATCTTATCTCTTATTACTATATTCTAAATAGTTAGATATTCTAATAATCCTTTATTACTTCTTAAAGCCTTAGTATTAGATATACTAGTAGGTTAGGTCTGCAAATAAATATCCTTAGATATAGGCAGGTTAAGACTTATCCTATTAGGTGAGGAGAGCTTTAGGTCTGTAAATCGCAGAATATACTTATCCTTCTAGTCTTTTATTGCTTCTAGTACTATCTGCTCTAGTATCCTCTTCCTGTCTTTAAAGACCTAGTCTTAAATAGTCCTGTCTAGCTTTAAAGAGACCTAATACCTTTTAACTAGCTCTTTATTTATAAAAGTTACTAATAGTTAGTTAATCTAGGTTCTTTTTCTTGCTTATAGAGGCTATTTTAGTAGTGCTAGGCTCCTAGATTATATAAAGGATCTAAACTAGTTAACTAGATATAGGCTAGAAGCCTATAATAGAGGTTTAGTATAGCAAAGGTTAATTAGATGCAGTTATCTTAATAAGACTTTAGTTATAATAGCTAGGGCTCTAGGTAAGACTCTAGTTATAATATATATCAGAGTTTATAGTCTTTCCTCTACTCTCTTTCCTAACTACTAATTATCATAAAACCAGTTTTATCTATTATATAAGTCAATTAGCAGCCCTAAAAAGACTACTCTATTTAATTTAGGTGCTTATAGGTAGATAAATAATATATCTAGAGCTTCCTTTTTAAGCTAGGTAATTACACTCTCCCTTAGGCTTCTATTATTAAAGTTATCTTCTATGCCTCTAATTATGCAGTATTAAAGGGGTTATCTAGCTTTAATAGGTCTTATAAGGTAATATATAATTGCTATAATATTTATAGAGCATATTAGAGTCTTAGTCTCTAATATCCTAATAGTATTATATAGGCTAGTAATAATATATTACAGTTTAGAAGGAGGAAATAACTCCTATACTGCATCTAGAGTTTTGCTCTAGCATTTAATAAGTATGCATTTTATTAGTAAATTAGAGGGATATATCTAGCTAGTTATATCTTAGTATTATAGAGGTGAAGTCTTATATTTAATTATTAGCAGTTAACGCCTCAGTTTCCCTATAGGTCTAAAGCCTAATATATCCCTGATAATCTAGTCTTACACCCAAAATTAGCTCTTACTTAGTCTGTTAGGTATAGGATCTATTAGTTATCTAATATTAGGAGCGGAAAGCTTTAAGGATCTTAGCTTCTAAATATAGTTATCCAGAGCATTACTATTATTAAAAATAATCTTTCCTATTATAATATTTTTAAAAAGAAAGTAGGTAAGAGGAAAGAGCAAGTAATTTGCAAACTAAATAGGTAAATTAAATAAGGGTAATTATAAAATCTAAAGATATTATAGCATAGCAGTTAATATTAAATATCTCCTATCTGAGAGAACAGGTTAGGTAGTATATATAAATATAGATAAAAAAGAGAAGATCTTAGAGACTAAAAGGGTTAATAATACCCTCTTATACCTGCTAATTGCCTTAAAGTGCTAGTAATTTATTAATATCCTATAGAAAGAATAATTAACTTCTTTCTCTCTTAGCTCCCTTAGCCCTAATAAAGGTAAAGTAAACTTAAAATAAAAAATCTAATAATATATCTAATAGTAAATCAGAGTAGTTATTTATAGGGAAAGAATAAAGGAAATAGCAGCTATTAGCAGCTATTAAAGTAAGAGATCTAGTTATAAAACCAGGCAAACACCCTCCTCTATTCTCTAATATTAACTTCTCTTCCTCTAATAGTTAGCTTCCTCTCTATCTCTTAATCTTAACTTAACTCCTCTAAATTTTTTTTCTTATATCTGCAAATCACCTTCTCTTACTATAGCTAACTATAACTTTCTTATATTAGGCATTAAGAACACTAATTAGCCTTATCCTTATTATCTTCCTCTAAAAGCTACCCTCTAGATACTTAGTCCTAATATCTCTATACCTCAAATAAAGCAGAATAATATGCTTCTTTTTATCTAGTACTCTAATAACTAGCTTCAGGTAATCCTCTTTTCCTTGCACTCCTTATTACTTAACTGATATCTATTATCTTTTTAGGCTGCTATAAGCCTTACTTAGCTCTATCTTAATATTCCTAGTAATAAATATTTAGAAGTAGCCTTTATCCTGTAAGTGTTTTCTAATAAGACTGCTAATATAATAAGACTAGCTTTTTAGAAAGTTTATCTTAATAAGTAAGACTTTAATTAAATATTTAAGGTAACTAAGGGAACTAGTAACTTTTACTATTAAGTCTTTATTTATACCTCTACTACCTTTCTATCTAGCTTATAGCAGATAAAGGTCTTTTAGTATATAGTAGCTGCTTATAGCTTATTTATCTAATCCTAAGATAGTTATAATATAGTACCCTATATCTATTGCGAGGAGTATATCTATGCTATGAGGAACCCTGTGACTAGCATTTTTATCTGTAAACTATACTTTAAATATATTTCTATGCTAGGCACTCCTTATACTAACTGCTTCTTCCACAAAACCTAAGAGAATTGCTCTTATAATAACCTAAGTATTTATAAGCGCTACAGATATAGAATTAAGTATAATAATAAAACAAGAAAGAGCAGAGAATTTAATAGTATTATAATAATTCTATAGTTCTAAATTCCAGCTAATACTACTATATTAGCTATGTTTAAATTTAACTTTTTAATCCTCTAAAACACTTTTTATCCTTAATAGGCTTAAGAGTATTACCTAGAGGCTAGGTTTGCCTACTCTTAGCACCCTTTTATGCTAGAGCCACTTCTAGACTTTAACCTTATAGAGATTACTAACCACTTAGAGCTTTATGTTATAAGTTAAGGGAAGAAAGACAGAATAACTAAATATATCTTTATAAAATAGAGGAAAAGGGAAGAAATAATAGAAATATTATCTAATAGTAATAAAAATATAAAGGAAATATCCTCTAAATAGGTCTGTGAAACTAACTTTAAACCCTATCTAAGTATAAAATTAATAAGATCTCCTTTATAAATATCCTTCTTCTTCTTACTAGTAATAGTATTATATAGCTGCTTTTAGTATTAATAGCTTTATCACCATACCCTTAATTATCTAGATACTAGTATCCTTTTTTTTTATAGGCTAGTAACTACACTTTAATACCCTCTTTTCTTTTCTTCTCTTCTATCTATCCTTAAACTATTAGCTCTCTTATTTATTTAGTTTAATAATAGCTATATCTGGGAGGGGGGGTTTTAGTGTTATTATTAAAAAGCTATAGATCTCTAATATCTTATACTTAGTATAGATATTAAAGTTATTAACAGATAGATTGCTGTTATATTAAAAGATAGTTAGTAGTAGAGTGGCATATTTTAATAAGTTAATATTATCTCTTATCCTTATCTCTAAAGTTTGGAAATATTATCCCCAGAATCTTAAACTTTCAAAATACAAGAGATAAAGGAAGGAAGACCCTATAAATAAGTATGAATAGGTCTGCAAATTATTAAACTAAGTATCTGAGAATAAAAGAAAGATTATAAGTCCTTTAAATCCTTTATTTTAATATACTCTCTCTCTTTCTCTTTTAATATCTATAGGATTTCCACTACTAGTTACTATTTAGCCTTTAATACTTTAATTGCTATTTCTAAGTCCTTCAGATACTATCTTAATCTCACCACAGATTATAATATATCCTCCTCTTTATTCTTAATTATTTCTCCAGGTACTATTAGCTCTTTATCTTCTTCTTCTAGTATATAGTTATTATACTCTTTATTTCCTAGTACTAGAAAGACTTTTGCTAGGTTTCTCTCTAAATCAGATCTGTAAATATCTATATTACTTAGTTTCTAATATCCTTCAGATGCTTAAACAAATTTCCAAAGTCGATTTCTACTAAATATCCTGCCTATAATCTCTTCTCCTGCTAATATTACTAGTTAATATAACAGGGTGTTAGGGGCATGCAATAAGATATAAAAGGGGCCTTGCTACTAGTAGTTAAGCTTCTTAATAGAAGATTTATTAATAGATCCTTTAATATTAAATACTAGGACTAAATTGCTTACTTCTAGCCTCTCTTTTCTTATTATTTGCTTATATTAATTATTACTATACTTTGCAGTCTTTTTATGTTAACTCTTAATTATCTTTTTAGCTTGCTTTCTATCTTTATTAAGTTACAGGAAGGCTTATAGATATATCTAAACTTCCTCCTCCTATATAGTTACTAAATTCTAATTAAGAACCCTCTAGGTTAGTGTTAGGGTCTTAATAGGTATAATAGGTTTAAATCTATATAAAAGGTAGAAAGGGCTAAAGCTAGTTAAAGTATAGATACTTAATTAGTTTACAAATAGGGTAGCAGGTAAATATAGTTAAGGGTTAATATCCTTCCTTCCTCTAGTCTATATTAATAAAGAATAAGTAATAGGCTAATAACTAGTCTTAATTGCTCTATTAGCTTTTAGGTTATAGGCTAATATTACTTTTCTCCTTATACTATACCTTTTATTAAACTTAATAATAATACCCTTATTTTCCAGACCTCTATTAACAATAATTTCACTATATAGCCTATATTAATAGATAACCTCCTCCTAAATAAACTTTATGATCTTAGCTATAGTTACTTATCTAAGCTAGTATGCTTTAGGCTATCTAGTAAGCAGGTTCTAAGCTTCTATAAGGTACTACTTACCTACTCTCTATATATCTAATAAAATCCTTATAAAGGGTAATCCCTTTAGCAAACTATAGGTCCTTATATTATCTATATATTAAGCTCTCCTCTTTTAGTAATTAGAATAACTCTTTAAGGACTCTTTAACTTCTAAATATATATTACCCTATATATAATAGTTAGATAATCTTCTTACTATAGCTTGCTTGCCTCTATAACTGCTTTCTTTATAGGCTTTAGTAATTAGCTCCTTTCTTTATTTAGGGTTATTTATAATTTATCTTAGTATTAGCTTCTAATTTATTAGTCTAGTAAAAAGCAGGTAGTTTTAAATATAGTAGTCTAGGGCTCTAACTTTGAAATTATAGTACCTAACAGGTTAAATCTCTAGAAGGCACCTTTATATTATTAAATAGTAGGCAATCTGTTAAGAATACACTAAATAGGCCTGCAAATTATTAAGAAGGGTGTCTAGAATAGTTATTATACTGCTAATAATTTCCTGTGCGTCTTCTATAAAGACCTCCTCTATTTATTATATATTACTATGTTATTATGCTTAATTAAAGAAGGAACTAGCCTTAATATTAGCAAAGAAGATCTATAAATTAATCTAAGAATTAATTTCTCCTTCTGCTTTTTTATTAATTATATCTAAAGGGCCTTGGGGTTTCTATGAGAGGCTATCTGCTACTATATTCTGCATGCTATAGATATATTATACTTTAAAGTTAAATATTTAAATCTATATAATCTATTAAATAATAAGAGCTTCTAGGAGGTCTATAGCTGCCCTATTTAGTTATATAACTAAGGTCTGGGTATCTGTTTCTAGAATAAAGTATCTTCTATAGAGGTAATTATACACCCTTTTTAAAGCTTTCAGGATACTATATAGTTCCTTCTTTCCAGTATTATAGGATAGTTCTAGTTCTAACTAAGTGCTACTCTTAAAGCAAAAGACTATATATTAGTTATTAATAAATTAGTCTAGGACTCTGCTCTATCCTATATTACTAGTATTAACTGCAAGGTATATATCTCCTCTTCTAGGGCTATAATCTAAGATAATAAGGATTAGAGCTTTAGTAAGTATTAACTTTAAGGTATCTATTACTATCTTATACTTCTCTTCCTAATAAAAAGAGGTATTCTTCTTAAGCAAATTAGTAAGCAGCTTTATAATAGTTAAATAGTTCTTTATCTAGGATCTATAAAATATTATAATTTCTAGGAAAGCTCTTAACTCTATTAAGTTAGTATAAGTAACCTATTTACAGATCTTAACTATCTTTGCTTTCTCTAGATAATATCTATTAGTGCTATAAATATAGCTAATAATTATTACTACTACCTAGACCTATTAAGACTTAACTACTACTACTATATACTCTGCTAGCTTTAAATTAACTAGGATCTTATTAATATTTTATAAATATTCTAAAACAAATCTGCAAATCCCTGGATAAGACTTAATCTCTTTTTTATTATAGCATAAAGTTAGTTCTTTAATAGTAATATTATTAAGAAAGGCCTTATAATAACTAGGTATAAGGTTATATAGAATTCTAATTATAACCCTTATAAATTGCATAACTAAATTTATTGCTCCTTAAAATAAAGTATATATATATAGTAGTCTAATAGGTAAGATAAATATAGTTAAGTCCCTGCTTATAAGGTCTAAGAGGACTTAGTTATATTCTGAGAAGAAGTCTAAAAGGGATAATAACTAGTATATAGTAAAATCCTCTAAAAAGTTATCTGTAGAGGGGGGCAGCACTACGTCTCAAATTATAACTATATTTATCTTTATTACAGAGTTAATAAGTCTTATCTTGCTATCTTTCTTATATATAAGGAAGAATAGATTACAATATGCTATATAACTCTGCTCTAGGATTCCCTTCTCTAGTCTGTCCTTTAAAATTATGATAATATCCTGTTCTAACCCTCTTAATATTAGGATTCTTTTTACTTACTATACTTTATGCAGGATTATCTATATTATTTGTAGAGGGGTAATAGAAGGGTAAATAGAGCTATAATAAGCAAATTTCCAGGCTAAAGCTTTCTCCCTTACTATTAGAATAGCTATGAGAAGCTTCTTTTCTTTAAGTTATAGGTAATTAATAGTTTTTAGAATAGCCTCTAGCTAGGTCTTTATAAGTCTTATTCCTAGCTTAATACTTAAAAACTTTAGCATAATTAGGCTAGCAAATAGGGCGTTAAGATCTAGCTTTATATTCTTTTCTGCTCTCACCTATACTTTTAGCTTCTACTCTAGGTTACTATCTGGGGTTAAACTGTCTGATATAGTATTATTAACAGGTTAAATCTTCTTATCTTTTATCTTATATAGTGTGTTAATATCTTCTATTAGTAATATAGGTATTATCTATGTGGGTATATGTTAATAATAAGAAAAAATAGTATCTATAGCTGTAATAACTTTAATTTCTTTCTAATATATTAATTTGCACTTCCTTCTAGGTACTCTCTTTTTTGCTGCTTTCTTCTTAGATCTGTAAATATAATACTAATAGTTAATATTATAACTATTATATCCTTTAATGTATCTAGTACTTATAATTGCTTTATAGATATTATTAAGCTTAGAAGTGACTTCTTCTCAGATTATAGTATCTAGGATTTTATTAAAAATTAATCTAAATTCTTTAAAAACAGTAATAACTTCCTTATCTAGCTCTATCTATTACTTAACTTCTTCTAGCAGGTTATATAAGCCCTTAAATGCTTGCTAAATCACTTTAATATCCTGATACGCCTTTATACTATTTAGTATTATATCTAACTCTTTCTTATCTTTAACTTTGTTAACTTACTGATTATCTCCTATAAACTCTAAGCTTACTACTATATTAGGTCTATTAGTAGTAGCCTCTATTTCCCCTCCTCTATAAGAGATATAAGAGTATATTAATATTATAAAGAGATAAAGCAGTCTATCTTAGCAATAATTTCTAGGAAGCAAGCAGTTAAGTCTCCTATATAGAATAATAATAGAATATTAATCTTAATATTTCTAGACCAAAGGACTCTAATAATCCAGTTCTGTGTGTAATCTAAGGTTATCCTAGTCTTTAAGATAAAAGGGGCTCCTAGTACTAAGTCCTTATTATAGGTATTTTCTGGAAAGATAAAGAAGCTAATATCTTAAATTATATTACCTCTAATATAGATATTATCTATAATTATGCCTACAAATTAGGTCCTCTGCTCCTTATTAGTAATTTTGCAGATTCCTATATTAGTTCTAACTATATCACTCTATAAGCCTAGGCGCCTGATATATCCTTTGCTAATAAGATTAATTACTAAGCTACTATTAATAATTCCCTTAATTAGTATATTTGCAGAGCTATAAAGGGTAATTATAATCTACTAGTAGGTTATAATAAAGTCTAGGATAGTAATATGCCTTAGTAGTAGAAGAAGTATAGAATCCTATTTCTTAGTTATAGTGCCTGTTTTAAAGATAGAATTAATTATATAGCAGTTAAACTATGCTTGCTTAGTCTATAAATTCTTAGGTAAGATTATAGAAATAGCAGCTAAAGTTACTTAGCTTTTAAAATAGTTTTTATTATTATTCTATTAGTCTATCTGCTCTTATAGCTCCTTATTACTAGCTTCTGTTTTGTTAAATTAATCTAGAAGTGTGATATTAGCAGGAATAAAGACCTCCTATACCTTTAAATTATATCTATTCTTATACTTATTAATTATTACTTTAGTAGTATTATAAACTATTCTATTCTAGTCTAGCTAGTTCTAATAAAGGAAGGCTTTAGAAATAGCTACCTTCCTGTTTACTCTCTTACTATATAGCTCTAGTATAAGTGCGCAGCTAGTCTATAAATTGCTATATTAAATCTGAGGCTTATCTTGCTCTTCTTATTCCTGTTATTTAACTAGCTCTTCTAGAATATCCTATAATATAATATTATCTGCATCTTCTTTGTTATCAGGAAGTTTAGTAACTTGCTAGGCAATTTCAATTAGAGGATCTCAGACTATAGGTAGGTCTGCTATTTAGGAGGCCTATTAAATATAAGTATTATAAGGTTCTAAGTGATAGCTTCTAGTCTTAACCCGTTTTATAGTAGTAATATCTTTAACTAGATTAATATACTGGTTCCTGGGCTTAAAGCTAAAGAATATTATATTAATAAAGTTATATAACTGCGTTATATCCTTTTCTTAATCTGCAAAGCTAACAGATTGCTTAGAGTGCAGCCTGTTATAACTAATAACTTATACAATCTCTTCTATTAGTTTTAGCTACTACTTCTCTACTATTCTGCTAGCAGCTACTATATAGTTTATGAAGCTATCTTTATTAATAAGAATATACCTTAAAATTGTCTGGCTGTTTATCCTCCTAGCTATGCAGCCTTTATTAATAATACCTGCTTTAACTTAGATATTAGAATTAAGGGTGCTAATAAAGTAGAAAGGTGCTATATAGTAGCAGACTTCCCTCTAGCTAGCTTTAAGGTATTTAATATAGCTAATAATAATATGGGCTACTACTCTGCAAAACTAGTAGTATCTAAAAGCCTAAAAAGGTATATATTGCTATAGTCTCTCTTACTAAAAGCCTCTATAGCCTCCTCTTTCTCTGCCTCTTCTAAACTCTTAATATTATTAGTAGCTGCTTTAGTAGTTACTATAACTAGCTTATAGGTAATAGTACTACTATTACTGATATTAAGCCTGTATATTATTCTGAGATTATTATTTATAAGGTTTAGTAGCTTCTATAATATTTAAGTTAAAAGTATTATCTCCTCAGCTAGTAACTCTCTTAATAAGGTTTAGGATATCTATCTTATAGTTAGCTCTGTTAATATTAAGAGTTCTAAAGTTCTCTATAAGAGAGTTAATAATTAAGCTTACAGTCTGCACTATAGAAGGTTTCTTAGCCTTAGCTTTCTGCCTTATTAGAATTATCTTTACAGGGACTTAAAGCATAGTTATTAGTTTAGGCTTAATAAGGCCTAATAGTTACTAAAGTTCCTGCTAAGTAGTAGACTATTTAATTAGAGTGTCTTTAACTATAACCTATTACTTTAAAATAACTTTAGTAGGTTAGCAGTTAAGACTTTAAGCTATAGCTTTTATTACCCTCTCTGAAAAGTAATAGTAGGTAATATAAATAAGTTTAGTATCTATAAGTTCTAGATCTCTATATAGAATAGCCCTCTATTAAAGCTAGCAAATAGTAGCAATTAATACTATAACCTGTAAAGGGTTATTATCCTTAATATAAGAGCCTATAACTAGGTTCTAAAGATCCTTATTAGAGTCCTGTTAATACTTTAGGTCTATGAATCTGAATTAGTGAAGAAGTTTCTCCTTAGCTTCCTTCCAGGTCTTAGCCTTATTAATATAGGATCATACTATATCTTAATAGTTACTAGAGCTATATATATAGACCTTATTCTTTATATCCTTATTAGTCTTATAGCAAAGCTTAGAAAGGCTCTTATAGTCCATAACAAAGTCTGAGATATTAGTTCTAATAAACTTAGGCGCCCTAGTTAAATAGAGAGTTATTATAGCTATAGTAGAATATCTTATTAGAAGGTTAGCTAGGACTATGATATCTTAATTAGTATATATTCCCTTAAGTAAATAATAAGAACTAGGGGATAACACCCCTATTCCTAGAGAGAGATTTACAGACCTATCTATACTATCTTTAAAAGCTAGCTATCCTATAGCTTATAGCTATATCTTACTAAATAAAGTTCCCATAAACCTTTTTTTAGGCTGCTTTCCCTTATTAGAAGAGGATCTAGTATCTAAGTTATTATTTAAATAAGAAGAAGATATAATACTTATAGAGTTATAAATATTAGGTTTATTATTATATAGTTAAAGTAATAAAGCTTTCTAAGCGGAAAAGTGAATTTATTATTATAATATCTTCTAAATAGAAAGATAAAGTAGGTAATTATAACTTCTTTAAATAATAAAAAAGGAAAAATAATATAAACTGAATAAATATAGAAAGGTCTCTTAACCTTAATCTTGCTACTCTGGGCTTTTATAGATCTACTTTAAGTCTTATCACTTAATATAGAAAGGTCTCCCTGATAATACTTCTATCTTAGAAGACTTTATAGCTTCACTATATTAGAATATCTTAAATATTAGCATTCTTTGCTCTTAGCATTTAAGGCTATACTAGTAAGGGGTTTATTAGTATTTATTCACTAATCTAGTTAATTTTGCTACACTTATTAGCTTAGTAAGACTACTAATTACTATATTAGTTTTAAATACAGCTATCTTAGCTGCTCTAGCTATAACTTACTAGTTAAATAATAGTAGTATTAAAAGTATATAAGAGAGGGGAAAAGGGAGTATATTTGCTAGAACCTGCTAATAGTATATAGAAGAGAGTATATCAGAGTCTTTATTATTTCTACCTTAATTCTAAGAGAATATATAGCTATTACTATTCTTATAAACTAAGATAGGCCTGTAAATATCTTCTTCTATCCTTCTATGTTAGCTATTAATTATATTATTATTCTTTGTTATTTATAGATTTTTTTTGGGCATATTATTATATTTAAAGTGGATTAGTTATATATGTGTGTGTGTTAATAGTAGGGATATATGGACGCGATAAAGGTACCCTACTCTCTGAGAAGCCTTTAAAGGCTGTTAAAAAGAGTAAAAGAATCCGCCTCTAGGCATTATTAATAAAAGCTGGAACTATAAGGGCTAGAAAGGATAGCAAATAATATAACTCTACCCATAAACAGGCTAGAATAATAAAAATAGGCTTAAAAGATATATAAAGTAATTTACAGATCTAATTAAAAGAGATTATTAAAAAAGAGCATAAATTTGCTGAGAAAATCTGAAAAACTTGAGAATTAAGTATTAAGGTATTTATAATAATTCTGATAAGTCCTCCCCCCTCTATACTCCTCCTCCCTCCTTAACCATAGTCCTTCTGCAACAGACCTATATGCTAAGAGGGCTCTCTCAGAAATTGCACTGCTAAGTCCCACTTATCCTATCCTAATACCTATTATAACCTACTTATTTAATTAAATATTACTATCTTTTATATTTAATATAGTAGTAATTACTAAGTAATAATAGTAATAAACTAGGAAAGAGAAACTACTTACTATACTAACTTAATTTAGAGTAGAGACTTTAATAAACTATTTATAGAGACTATAAAAAACCTCTCTTAGTACTATAAGCTTGTTAAAGCCTCTATTAATATTTATACTCTCTTTTAGAAGAATACTATAGTTAGATCCTAGCCTTAATAGCAGGATTTATAGATATATAGCTTTAGGGTAATAGATTAGGTTAGAGCCTATATTTATAAAGGTATTATTAATAGTGTAGTATTAGTAGTAGCTAGAGAAGGGGTAGTAAAAAGAAATTAATTCTAAATTATTACTTAGTATATCTTAAAGATTACTGCTAAGTTTATAAAATACTCTATACTTTATAGTAATAGATCTTTATAGATATCCTAGATAAATCTTTTTATAATAGAGTTATATAGTAATATTAATAAGATATAGCCTCTAGTATCTAAGATACCTTTCTTTCTATCTCTTCTTAAAGTACTAAGGCTTTCTATAAGAACTTTTACCTTATATTATATAGAAGGCTAGGTTAGTAAGTTTAATAGTAAGGAACCTACTTCTTATTACTCTAATAGGGCTAGCTTCTATACTATTATAGATCTAGACTTACTAGCTTTTAGTCTCTATAGCACTTTATTACCTCTTAGTAATAATAACTTTAGTTTTATAAACCTAGGTTTAACTCTATCTAACTCTTTTATTTTACTAACTAAACTGCCTAACACTAAATAAGATATAACCTCTTTATACCTCTCTACTCTAGCACTATACTAAACTATTATTACTAGAGAGTATTCTCTATATCTAGCTTTATTTAATATTCTTAAGCCTATCTATAATAGCTATAAGGACTATATTATAGAGTAAGTTAACTACTAATAATAGATTAAAGATAATATTCCTAAAAATAACTATAGCTACTACTTTTTATAGCTACCTAGTTAGTATAGTTAGGGATAATATAAGTAAGGTTTAGATTAGAATAAAGCTTATAAGTCTATAGAGGATAGACCTAGATAAAGAAGACTAGAATAGTATAACTATAGAAAGAAGTAATTAGGTTTATAATAACCTAGGAGGAGTAATTAAGCAGTATAAGGAGTGCCTTTTTCTTTATAAATAGTAAGTTTTTATTTATATAATTTTTCTTTAGTATATAGTCTTCCTCATAGAGCGTTAAGGTAAGACTATAGGGGATAATTAAGATAGAGCAGTATAGATAGCCTAGTTTAGAGAGTGCCTAGATAGGTATATTAGTTAGCATAGTATAGCAGGACTTTTGCCTTATAAAGAGCAGAGAGGAGGATAGAGGAGCATTATTAATTATTATTAATTATTATTAGTTATTATTAGTTATTATTAGTTACTATCACCACAGTTTATCTTATTATTCAGAAGCTTTTATCACTTTTGCTTAATAAATTATATCTATAATAAGGTTATTATACTTAGAGAGATTCTTTTCTTTATTCTGGAACCTCTAGATATAAAGCTATAATATTATAATATTTCTGTATAAGTGTGTGGGAGTGTGTGGTTTTGTGGTTTTTATCTTAAGGTTCTCAGCCTGTTTCACTATCTGTAGCTTATCTATAGTATAATAGCTATCTCTAGTTACCTTAAATAGCTTTATAAAGATACTATTAAAAAGCCTTCTATCTCTAACTAATATACCTAGAATAAGATAGATATCTAGTAGTTACTTAGTTATTTTATAGCTAACTATTCTTTAGGAGAAGATTAAAGCTACCTAATTAATAGCTAAGAAAGCTCTTTAGTTAAAGAAAGACTTAGCTAATATTTTAACTAAAAAGCATAAAGCTAAAGAGGCTAAGTAAAACTAGATATAGACTAAGTACTAAATAGATATCTTAGAGAATATCACTAAGGCTACCAAGTATCTAACTAAGACTACTAAGGCTTAAAATAAGCTTCTTAAGAAGTATTATAAAGAGATTATCTATTACTACTTTATTATAGAGACTCTAGCTACTAGCTAGCTAAATTCTGCTATTATATAATCTTTATATATATATAAGAATTTAATAAGTTCTATAATAAGGTTATAAGTATTTAGTGCCTCCCTAATATCCCTCTAGTATTATAATAATATTTTCTAACTTTATTCTTAGAATCATAATACTTTAGCTACCTCTTTAGAGAGTAAGGAGAATAATAAGGAGGTTAAGGAGAAGAATAATAATATTAAGGAGGAGGGTATTAGCACTTAGTAAATTAAGAAAATTTCAGGAATGCTTCTAGTAGGCTGCTAGTTATCTCTAGGTAACTATTATTAGCCTTTAGATATTTTTCTTATTTTTTTCTTACCTTATTAAAGGCTTTTAGGCTATTCTTAAGTTAAAATACCTAGTTAGTATACCCTACTTCTATATAACTACTACCTACTTAATACTTCTCTCTATATTTATAACTACTATAACTCTAAATTTACTTTATAAACCTCTTATAAGTTAGTTATAATATTCTATTATAGCTTCTATAAATTATTTAATTTATTATAACTTTTCTACTTAATAAGGTATTAATAGTTCTATCTAAAACCCCTATAGATAACTATATAGTTTACTATATAGATATTATTATTATTATTATTAATTAGGATATTCTATAGAAATATAGCTAAACTAAAAAAGAGTTCTAACTATATTAGAGTAAAAATATTATAGATTTAGTATTTAGTATCTATCTATAATTTATAGGCTCTTTTCCTATTAATTACTTAGTAAACTCTAAATAGACCTAAGTATTTATTAAAAAGTTTCTATAAAGGTTATCTTTATTTAATACTTTTTATAGAAGGTAGAATAAGGTCTCTTACTATAAAAATAATAAAAGTTCTTTATTAATTATAAAGCTTATTATAAATCTTATTAAACTTATATAGTAGCTCTATTATCTCTAGTCTCTAGGTAAGTAAGTTCTAGATTCTATTTTATATAGCTAGTATAGATATAGAAATAGTCTAAGGTTTAATATTATTAAGACTTAGGAAAAGATAATTTATTAATAACTCTATAGATAATCTCTAGGTAGCTTTATAGTAAGTATTATTATAGATAAATTAAGCTATTAAGAACTAATCTATCTAGTTATCTTAGTTAATATTATAAAAAGTATATAAAAAGTACTTAATATTTTAGTTTTATTACTCTATTTACTTATTAATTTAAGGATAAAAAGTAGTACTTAGTTTCCTCTTAATAGTTAGTAAGTAGTAAACCTCTATCTAGAATTTATTAATAAATAGAGATCCTTAGTTTAATATAATAGTTTTTAGGATTTTATAATTAAGAAAGATATATTATATTAATAGTATTACTAACTTATTAATAATAAGTAACTCTTAGATAGATATATATAAGGTATATTTTATAAGTTAATTAATAACTATAAAGATATTATTATAGAGCTTATTTTATTTTATAAGAGATAGAAATAACTTTATAATAAAGTTAATTAATATTTACTTAAAAAGTTAGTAAGGTATTAATAGAGATATAAGTTTTCTATATAGTAGGTAGTATCTTAGTTTTATTTATTAATAGATTATATATATCTTAATATATTTCTTAATATTAGGTTTTTAGAAATTCTAAAAGAATAAACTATAAATTCTTTTAAGAATCTTAGTAACTCCTAGGTAATTTATAGAGAGTTTATTATAGAATATCTTTAGGATTTCCTTTTAGAGTAGGTAATTATTAGGGATAAATAGGCTATTATTATAGTATAGTAAACCTAAGTTATTTAGTAACTACTAGGTTTCTTATTATTACTATTTCTTATTAATATAAATAGAGTCTTATTATTATATTAGGATAGAATAAGTAGGACTTAGTGGTGTAATTTTAAGAGAGCCCTCTTAGCGTATAGGTCTATTACAGAAGGACTATAGTTAAGGAGAGAGGAGAAGTATAGAGGAGAGGAGAACTTATTATTATTATTATTAATACCTTAATACTTAATTCTTAAGTTTTTCAGGATTTTCTCAGTAAATTTATGCTTATTTTTAGTAATCTCTTTTAATTAGATCTATAAATTATTTTATATATCTTTTAAACCTAGTTTTATTATTCTAGCCTATTTATAGATAGAGTTATATTATTTACTATTCTTTCTAACCTTCTTAAGATCTAGCCTTTATTAATAGTGCCTAGAGGTAGATTCTTTTACTCTTTTTAATAGTCTTTAAAGGCTTCTCAGAGAGTGGGGTGTCTTTATTATATCTATATATTCCTGCTATTAATATATATATATATATAACTAATCCACTTTAAATATAATAATATACCTAAAAAATCTATAAATAATAAAGAATAATAATATACTTAATAGCTAATATAGAAAGATAGAGGAAGATATTTATAAGCCTATCTTAGTTTATAAAGATAGTAATAGCTATATATTCTCTTAGAATTAAGGTGGGAATAATAAAAACCTTAATATACTTCCTTTTATATATTATTAGTAGGTTTTAGTAAGTATACTTTCTTTCCTCCTCTCTTATATACTTTTAACACTATTATTATTTAACTAGTAAGTTATAGCTAGAGTAGCTAAGATAGCTATATTTAAGACTAATATAGTAATTAGTAGTCTTACTAAGCTAATAAGTATAGTGAGATTAACTAGATTAGTAAATAAATACTAATAAACCCCTTATTAATATAGCCTTAAGTACTAAGAGTAAAGAATATTAATATTTAAGATATTTTAATATAGTAAAGCTATAAAGTCTTCTAAAATAGAAGTATTATTAAGAAGATATTGCAGTATATTAGAATACCTATTAGAATATATATAGATTTAACCTTAACCTTCTAACTATAAAGTAGTAAATCAGTACACCTAAAGTATATTCCGCAGTATAGGCGCTAAGTTATTATTTACTAGCAGGGAAATATTATTCTACTAGTGTGGATCTGTTCTAGATCCTATTCTGCTATACCTTACTTAAGTATACTAGAACCTAGATTAGCAGTATCTAATTAGCAGAGCTAGAATTAGCTATACCTATATAACTTAGATTATAATATACCCTCCTAGTTATAAACTATAACTAAACACTATATATAAAAAGTTATAATAGGCTAGAAAAACCTAATTATAACTATCTAAACTAATTTTATAAATAAGATCCTCTAATTATAAATACTTTCTTATAATAAAGGAGATATATTATAAAGGATTATTTAGCTACTAAATTACTATTTTATAGCTTTAAATATTATTATTTATTTAGAAAGATATGTCTAGGTTTAATTTTAAAGTTACACCTTCTATCTAAGATATTAAAAAATTTTCCTTAGTACTATTTAGGTTAGTATACTACTTACTACTTTTTATAAATTCTAGGTAGCTTATTTACTCTCACTTCCTCTCTCTAAAAACTATATTATAACTATATATTACCTAAATATCTATATAATAATTATATATATATTATATCCTGATTTTAATAATTATTCTAATTATAGCTAACTATTTTATAGAATATGCTTTTTAATAAGCTCCCTAACTTAGCCTAGTAGGTAGTTAATAAAAAGGCTTATAAGAAGGCCTACTATATTACTAAAAAGGTATATAAGTATAAGCTTACTAAGTAAGTTAAAGAGGAGACTATTAGTAAGCTAGTTCTCCCTCTCTATATCTAGTTATCTAATAGTAACTTAGATAATAAAGAGAGAGAGGCTATTATTAATAATAATAAGCCTGCTCCCTCTCCCTACTCTAAATTACCTTTTAGTAATAAGGATAATAAGGTGAGGAGAGCTGCTATTTAATATACCTAACCTAACTATATTATTAAGTATTATATATTTAATATCTCTAATTCCTTATTTAATATTCTAACTCTTATTTAGCTTTCTACTAAGTGCTCTCTAGCTAGAAGGCTATAAGTAGAGCTCTTAAAAAGGCCCTTTAGTAGCTTTCTGATTAGAAGCTTCCTAGTATATTTATAATCCTTTTTTATTAATATATTCTAATTATTATTTAGTAGTATATAGTATAACTGCCTAGAAGTAGGCTTTAGTTATATCCTCTTAGTTTCTATATCTAAGCAAGCAGTATAAGGATATTTTAGTAGTTTATAGCTCTAGACCCTGCTCTGCTTTACTAAACTATAAACTTTGCTTCTCTAATAAGGATTTTAATAAGTAGAATAATAAAGACTTTATTCCCTCTAATAAGAGTAAAACCCCTTTTAGTAGGTTTAATAATAAGCTGATAATTTATAGTAGAAATACTATAGAGATTCCCTCTCTAAACTATAAAGAATATAATAAGCCCTACTAGAGTTATATTTATAGTAGAGTAGCTAGCTGCTTATTTAGAAGGTGCTTTAGAGATACTAGAAGTTAATATACTAACTATAAGGGCTATACTTATATATTTACCTCTATTATAGTAATTATTCTATAGTATATACTAGGTCCTCTTTTATATATTCTAAAAGAGAGGCTTTTTAAGGCCTAAAAGACCACTATTAGCTAGTTATATAGTGCTATTTATACCTTATAAAATAACTATAAGCTTAACTAGGAGCTATTAAGCTTAGTATATAACTAAAAACTTTAGTTTAATATTATAAACCTATTCTAGTAGCTCCTACTTAGGTTATTAAGAATATTATATTTAGGAGGCTAGGATAGTAGTTAAGGCTATTCTAGCCTAGATTTATAAAAGTTATTATACTCTAGAGGCTTTACCCTAAATTAAGAGAGATTTACTATCTAGTTTTTATTTTAGTATAATAATCTTATTTTATATATTTATAAGGTTTAATATTAATCTAAAATGCTTAAACTTAGCTTTTAATAGGTTTTTTATAAGTCTATTTATTAGTATCTAGTCTATTAATATATAGATAACTTTAAATAATCCTACTAAGTGCTCTTAGTATAACTATATATTCTAGATATTAATATATCTAAGCTATATTATAATATGCTCTTCTAAGTTTATAATAAGGTATATAGTTTACTAATTATTATAATAAACTCTCTAGGTATCTCTAAGATTAAGATATATATCTTAAGAAAGCCTATATAGTGCTATTACTTCTTTTACTATTTACTTAAAACTTAGAAGTTCTGCTTCTATTATTAAGGTTATAACTATACTTTACTATATAGCTTTCTACTAAATAGTATCTCTAAAGAGCAAGATAATATATCTTTATAAGGATCTCTATATCTCCTTATTATTAATAAATAATATATCTTTTATAATTAGAAGTTCCTAACTACTCTCTATATATCTATAGATAATTATAAAGAAGTATATTAAGTATAGATACCTAATTATCTAGTTTACTACTACTAAATATATTTTAGAAGGGTTTATCAGGAATTAAGAAAGTTAAGAGGCTATAAATACTATATCTAGATATACTATAACTATAGTATATAGAATAGATCTAATCTTTTCCTAAAACTCCTTTACCTATATCTTTATAGCCTAGAAGATATTCTTTTTAAATTTAATTATTAGTAATAGTATAGCTAGATAAATACTATCTATAAGTTTAAATCTTTTTACTACCTTATTAATATATATATTATATATAACGTGGATTTTATATACTGTTCTGTTCTATATAATATATATCCTGAGAAACTATTTTATAAAGCCTTAGTCCTTAAGTATATATCTACCTTTAAGACCTCTTATCACTCTTTAGCCCTCTTTCTAGTTAGTTTTATAGAAAAAAATAAGAAAGTTATTAATATAGAAGAGGATATAAACTTTATAGTTTAGATCTATAAATAGATATAGATCCTCACTATATAGCTCTAGACTAAGATTATAAAGCATTAAGCTAAAGTCTTTATATTATAAGTATAGTAACTTCCTTAGTCTATATAATACCTATTTAAGCTTAATATATTTACTATCTTATTTAAAATCTTTAGGTAACTTATGAATAACTAGCTCTCTATTTAGTATTTTAGTATTTAGAAAAGCGTTTATAATATTAAACTAATAAATCTTAAGGTTAAAATAAGCTATAATTATAAGCATTATTTAAAGTATCTAAGCTATAAGTATAGCTATATATATCTCCTATAAACTATCTATAGGTTATTTATCTCTATATATATAGATATATGCTTTGTAGTACTAGAGATATCTATCTTTATTATATTTATAGATAAAAACCTACTTAAGTAGAAGAGGTTTCTAATATATATTCTTTAGGTTAATAATATACTAAGTCTCTATTTAATATAGCGTTTTGATTTTATCTTATACTACTTACTTAAATATTAATTAGAGCTTTAGGGGTAGGTTTTAAAGGTTCTTTTAGTTTTTAGATAGTTTAATAAGGTTATTAATATAATATTTATCCTTATATATTATTCTAAGCCTTATAGCCTTATTTATATATACTATAGTGCTAAAAACTATATATAGTGTTTAATATATATAATCTCCCTCTTAAATTGCTCTCTACTAATTAGATAGAAAGGTATTAAAGAAGTCTTACTATAATAGATTATTTCCTTTAGAGACTAAGTTATTATTATATAATATTATTATAAAGGCTCTATCTCCTAGTTCTAAGTTATAAACTTAGCAGCTATATCTTATTACTAAGCTATAATCCTTTCTTTTATACTTTTAATACTTCTATTCTCTATTATACTATGCCTTATTTATATTAGGCTCTTTATTATATAGTATAATATTAGTATATTTGCCTATAGGTTGCTATATATAATTCCTATCTCTATTATAGTAATTAATATTTAAGGCTAGCTATTACTCTAGTTATAGTTAAAAATCTAGTGCTAATAGCCCCACTTCTTTAATATTCTCCTTACTCTGCTATTCTCTACTCCCTATCTCTAGTATGCTTTTAGGCTCTGGGATATTATCTAGAGTTATTAAGCCTCCTACTATATCTAAAGTGTCTTTTATAGTATACTTTTATATATTAATATCTTAAGTATTTTAAGTTAAGGCTTCTAATTTACCTGGTAATTCTTCTATACCTTTATAGTTACTAAGCTATTTTAAAATTATACTAGCTATACTAATAGGCTTAGTGATTTTATTAATAATTTCCTATATAATAGTATACTCTATTATAATTACCTTATTCTATAATAAATAGAATTTATACTTATTAAAAGTAATATTTTATATTATAATTACCTAGTTAATCTTAGAGATCTAAATCTAATATAGGTTATAGATATTTAGAATATAGCCTACTAGATATCTAATATATCTCCTTAGTTAAATCTTAAAATCCCTTTTCTTCTTATTCTATTCTCTTTTCTATTTTAAGGAGTATACTTTATATCTATATATATAAATCTATTCCTAGTATAGCTAAAGGTCTTTTAAGAGGCTTAAAATAAGCTCTAGCTTATACTAATAGTAGTGGTTTTAAAACTATTAATCCTTAACCTAATTTAGTAAGAGCTAACTATAGGATTTGCTTAGGCCTATATTAAATAAGTAGATATCTATATAAGCACTTTCTAACTATATATTTTCAGAAAGACCTACTCTAACCTAGATTTTAATATCTCTATTAATTACCTCTTATTCTATATATTTAGGTATACTTATTAGCTTCTTTATATATAGTAGAGGGTTCTCTAGTTTAATTCCTTTTTTAATATATTATTACTAGAATCTAGTTTTGCTCTTTATTATAATTATAGAGTATTTAATATTAAAATAAATCTTATAAATTAATAAACCCTTTTAGTATTATACTTAGACTTTAAACTATATTAAGACTTCTATAACTAGTTTATAGTTCTTTTCTATAAGCCTAAATCTAAATAGATATTCTATATATTTATCCTTAATAATTAGTAACTATATTAGCTTTTTAGAAAGTTAAATAGGTTCTAGCTAATATAGTAATATAGATATATAGATCTAGCTTCTAAAGTATATCTTAAAATAACCTTCTTAGTATAGATAATAGTATAGGCTTTATACTTAACTTAAGAAGAGCTTTTAATTCTTACCTTCTATATATTATTAACTAAGTGTGTAAGTATGCGTGGACTAAGATACTCTTAGTGAAGATACTATAGTATTATATTATCTAATCTATTACTATAAAGCTTATAAGAGGGCTTTTATAGTGCTTTTTGAAATTTATCTAGTAAGTAAGTTATTACTATAACACTACTTTAACTTATTAAAATAGGAGAGTAAGATAAAATAGACTTATATTTAAGAAATATAAGGTTACCTTTATAATCTAGCTTTCTAAGAATAATATTCTAGCTTATACTACTAAAATAAAGAGTATAGTTAAAGCTATAATACTATATATCTTTTATACTTAGCTTTATCTCTAAGATAATATTAATATAGAAGTTCTAAATATATATAATATTCTCTAAGATAAGATTCTCTGTTCTAGAGCTGTTTTTACTATTTAGAACCTATCTTAGAATATATTATTCCTTATCTAAGATAGATAAAGAAGAGCTTTCTACTTCTATAAAGTAGCTAGATATTAATAGCTTATATAAGCTTAGAATAAGGAGATTAAGGTTATTAATAAGGTAGGTTATACTATAATTATCTAGAACTATACTTTTAGAGAGTAGATATTAATTATATTATAGTATTATATAAACTCTATAGTTTAAGTTAATATAATTAGTAATTAGCTTTAGTAAAATTAGAACTATAATAATTATCTTAAAGTAGTTCTGCTTATTTTATTTTAGATTCTTATTAGTTATAGTAAAGTTAGATTTATCTATATTAGATTTAACTTTAAAAGTGGGTTTGCTATTCTTTAGCTAACTTTTCTTTTTATATTTAGCCTTAAATACTGCCTAGTATAACTTATTTAGGTATTTCTAAATTATAATTAATATATTCTTTAATATATCTAAAACCCTCTATTTAGCTTTTCTAGTTAGGGTAAACTCTAACTAGGAGTATAGCTTTAGGTTCTAGAGGTGCTAATTTCTATAGGAGTAATCTTTCTTTATACTATTATTTAAGTTATTTAGAGACTTTCTGCTAAGTATAGTATAAATACTAGATATCTTTATTTAAGGTGTTTTACCTATAAATAATCTATAAGTTAGAAGTATTAGGAAGATATTACTAATCTTCTTAATTACTAGAATCTCCTTTCCTAAATACTTATCTTATTATAGCTCTTATTTCTTATTAAGTATCTAGATAGGGGTAATTTAATACTTAATTACTAAGAGGAAATTATAGACTATAAGTATACTTTTAACTTTAGAGACTTTCTAGCTTTTTATCTTTAGAAATACTATATACTACTTTATATACTACTTACTTAGATTAGAGTTACTATATGCTTTTTTAAGTACTATATAATACTCTTTTTAGGTAAGGGTTTATACTATAGTGTTCTTTTAGCTATACTATTACTAAATTATTTAGATAAATATCTAAACTATAATTATACCCTTTAGTTATTTAGATAGAGTTATATTTAATATAATAGTTAGTAAGACTGTTTTATCTAAATAGGCTCTAGCTACTTTTAAATTATTAATAAGAGTTGCTTCTTAAGCTTTCTAGTTAATCTAGTCTTTCTATGCTATAATATAATCCTATTAAATATTAGCTTAGATAAGCTATTTAGGTTTAGGTAGTTTAGGCTTAGTGAATAATTATTGCTTGCTTTTAGCTTCTGCCTTCTTAGACTTCTATTTAGCTATCTTAAGTTTCTAGTTTTCTTAATTCCTTATTTTGCTAGTTATAGTATTTTATAATAGTAAGAGTTTTATCTATAGTATAACTATAGATTAGCAGAGTATCTTCTATATCTAGATTAGTAAGATACTAAATATCTAATTAGTATATTTACTACTTAAAAAGGGGGTATTAGTTAAACTAATTATTAGCACTATAGAGGATAATTAAGAAGTTAGATTTAGTTAGGGAAGATATTCTAATAAGTATATAGGGTTTTATAGAAAAGGGTAACTTAATAGAGTATTCTAAGTATATAAATAAAGTTTAGAAATATATATATATTAAAGCAAAAGAGCTGGGCTTATAACTGTTATAGTATATTAGAATACCTATTAGAATATATATAGATTTAACCTTAACCTTCTAACTATAAAGTAGTAAATCAGTATACCTAAAATATATTCTATAATATAGGCGCTAAGTTATTATTTACTAATAGGGAAACGTTATTCTACTAGTGTGGATCTATTCTAGATCCTATTCCACTATGCCTTACTTAAGCGCACCAGAACCTGGATTAGCAGTGCCCAATTAGCAGAGCTGGGATTAGCTGCGCCTATGTGACTTGGGTTATAATAGAAGATCTTTCTATATTAAGTAATAAGACTTAAGATAGATCTATAAAAGCCTAAAGTAGTAAGATTAAGGTTAAGAGACCTTTCTATATTTATTTAGTTTATATTATTTTTTCTTTTTTATTATTTAAAGAAGTTATAATTACCTACTTTATCTTTCTATTTAGAAGATATTATAATAATAAATTCACTTTACTACTTAAAAAGCTTTATTACTTTAACTATATAATAATAAACCTAATATTTATAGATCTATAAATATTATATCTTCTTCTTATTTAAATAACTTAGATACTAGATCCTCTTTTAATAAGAAAAAGTAGCTTAAGGAAAGGTTTATAGAAACTTTATTTAGTAAGATATAACTATAAGCTATAAGATAGCTAGTTTCTAAAGATAGTATCGATAGGTTTATAAATCTCTCTCTAGAAATAGAGATAATATTTCCTAGCTCTTATTATTTATCTAAGGAGATATATACTAATTAAGATATTATAGTTCTAGCTAACCTTTTAATAAAGTGCTCTACTATAGCTATAATAACTCCCTACTTTACTAATATACTTAAGTTTATTAAAACTAATATCTTAGACTTTATTATAGACTATAAAAGTGTTTCTAAGCTTTACTATAAAACTAATAAGGATATAAAGAATAAGGTTTATATATATAGCTTTAGTAACTATTAAGATATAGTATAATTCTATATTAATAAGGTTAAGACCTAAAAGGAAGCTAAGGAGAAACTTCTTTACTAATTTAGATTTATAAACCTAAAGTATTAATAAAATCTTAATAAGGATCTTTAAAATCTAGTTATAGGCTTTTATATTAAGAATAATAACCTTTTATAGATTATAATATTAATTACTACTATTTACTAGCTTTAATAGAGAGCTATTTTATATAGAGATCTAAAACTTATAGATACTAAACTTATTTATATTACTTATTACTATTTTTTAGAAAGAGTAATAAGAGCTATAGCTTAAAGTCTTAACTACTAACCTACTAAAGTTATTTTAAAGTAATAAATTATAGTTAAAGATACTTTAATTAAATAGTTTACTAGTAGAAACTTTAGTAACTATTAAGCCTTATTAACCCTAAATTAATAACTATACTTTAAGTTTTAGTAAAGATAATTTTAATAAGATAGAAGGCTAAGGCTAAGAAACCTTCTATAGCATAAACTATAAGCTTAATTATTAACTCTCTTATAGAGAACTTTAGAACTCTTAATATTAATAGAGCTAACTATAAGATAGATATCCTAAGCTTTATTAAGAGAGTTACTAACTAAGAAGATAATACTTTTAACTTAAATACTATAGAAGCTACTAAACTTTATAAATAATAATCTTAGAATAATATATAGACTTAATATTAGTAATAGTAATATTACTATCTATAAGCTAGATATAGTAACTACTAAAGTAGCTATTAATAATATTAAGAGTTTAAAAGAAGTAGAGAAAGAGAGAGCTATAGAGGCTTTTAGTAAGAGAGACTATAGTAATATATATCCTTTTAGGCTTTTAGATACTACTAGTTTTATAGAGCAGTATTCTATATTATTATTAGCTATATTAAGTACCTTAAAGCTAGCTAGAAGGGAGTTTACTATTATATAGTACCTTTTTACTTTATTAATATCCTTAATTTTAATATCTAAGTTAAAGTAGGTATTGTTAATAGAAACTATATAGCTAGAAGAATAAATAGCTAGATAATTTCAAGATATATTCTTATTAATAAAGATAGCTTTATAAACTATATAGTAGCTACTAATAGAATAGTAAAGAAGTAGTAACTAAAACTAATAAAAGAGATTATATAAGTTATTAATTATAATAAACTATACTCTAAGTAGTTTATTAACTATATAGATTAAGGAAAGAATATAATATAGTTATATAACTTTATTAATATAATATTCTTTAACTTTAAGCCTAAAAACTAATATATTAATCTAGTTAAGGATATTACTGCTATAGAATAGATAAAGGCTAGAAGCTATTACTTAGAACTTTATAATATTTATATTTAATAGGCTTTCTAAATAGCAAACTTATCTATAGTCTGAGATCCTCTAATTTAAATTACTTAGTGAGTTATTAAACCTCTTAATAATAAAGAAGATATTAATAATATTATATTACTAAACACTCTAGAAAAGCTAGTTAGATAGTAGGAATAAGAGGAGTAAGATAAGCTAAATAAGCCTTAGATTTAATATAGTAATTTATAGACTAGCTATATACTTATACTAAAGCTATATAGTAAAAAAGTAAATAGAAAGATAGCTATTTCTAAAGCCTTTGTTTATTAAAACTAGCTAGACTAAGATAAAATAGTTTATAATATTACTAAAGTAATAATTAATAAGTATAAAGATAGATATAATTTAAAGATATAAGAGGTCTTTGTTTTTGCTAATATTATACTTCTAGATTAATTTAATAAAATAGAAGCTAGTAATAAGAAGATATAAAAATAGATAGACTAATAAAATAATAATAAGAACTATTCTAAAGGCTAAGTAACTTTAGCTACTATTTCTATAGTCTTGCTTAAGATTTTATAGACTAAATAAGTATAGTTTAACTACTATATAATTAATTCTATCTTTAAAATAGATACTATAATAGAGGAATAGAATTCTATACTTCTTCTATTACTAAGATATATTACTGTTCTAGACTTTATTATAACTTATTAATAGATTATAATTACCCTTTATAGCTTTATAAATATACTAATTAAGGGAATTATTAATAGTAGCTTAGTAATTAATCTTATTAATAAAGGATATATTAAGTATCTAAGTTTATAGAGTAATATAGTTAGAATTAATATAGAAATCAATAGAATTATTAATAAAGAGTAAAGAACCTAATTCATAGATATAATTATAAATAATATCTATATTAGAGATAATATAATTTAAGATATTAATTTCTTTATCTTCCTAAAGAATATCTATAATAAGAACTTAGTACTAGAAACCTCTTTTATCTTAAAGACTAGAATAACCTTAGATTATATATAGAACTAAATTATTAAAGTTCTTTAGTTTAGAAATATTAAGATTAATATCCTATTATTATTTTATATAAGAGACTTAACTACTTACTTTCTAGAAATTATTACTAAAATAGACTACTTTATGTTTTTATAATATTAATATACTCTTATATCTTCTATAAAGGAGGGGAAATAGAGGCTATTACTAATAAACCTAATATAGTAGTAAGCTTAGAACTTATAGAAGATAATTAGTAAGTTAATAAAGCTAAAGATAAGGAAAAGTTAGATATAATACTAAATAATACAAAGATATATTAGGATATTAAAGTAATTTAATAAGTATTTAAGAGCTTATATAACCTACTAGAGGAAGTTATTACTGTTTTTAAAGAATTTAAATTGATTTTTAATAAAATCCTAGGAACTATAATCTAAAAAGAAGTTACCCCTAAGCTTAATAATATCTATAAAGTAATTATAAGTACTAGATATACTAAAGAATATAATAATTATAGTATTGACTATTAGTATTATATTTATAGACCTAAAAAGAAAGTAGTAAAGAAGAGAGTATCTAGGAGAAAGTATAAATTAATATATTAAAAAGAAATTAAAGTTATTATAGCTATAAATATTATTTTTTCTTATTATTACTATATATCTATATAGATAATATCTATATTATTAATAAAAGATATTAATATACTATATAAGATAAAAGATAAGAAGATTTAATCTATTAATAATACTATATTAAATAGTTTAACCTTAGATAGTAACCTAGAGTAGAAGCTAAAGGTATAAATAAGAATAGAGAAGAATATAGAGCTAGATCTTAATGCTCTATTTACTAGCCTAATTATACTAAAGTTTTTAAGTCTTAAGTTAGGAATAAAACCTATAAAAACCTAGCTAGAGGCTATTCTAAAAACTATTAATTATCTATAATCTAAAGAAAAAAAGCTTTTTATAGCTATTTTAATAATAAGGGAGAAAGCTTTAGCTTAGGAATTTACTTATTATAGCTTTATTTACCCTTTTATTACTTCTCTATAGATAATATAGATAATTCTATACAAGGTATAGTAAGTAAAAGGAATCTTAATATTAAGAGGGTTAGAATAAGATATTATTATAATTCTAAAGAATAAACTAGAGGAGGAAATCCTAGAGCAGAGTTATATAGTATATTATAATCTATTCTTCCTTATATATAAGAAAGATAGTAAGATAAGACTTATTAACTTTATTATAAAGATAAATATAGTTATAATTTAAGATATAGTACTATCTCTCTCTATAGATAACCTTTTAGAGGATTTTGCTATATACTAGTTATTATCTCTTTTAGACTTCTTCTTAAGATATAACTAAGTTCTCTTAGACTCTATAAATAGAGACTTTATTAGTTTCCCAAAATACTAGTATAGTAAAGAGAGGGGTTAGGTAGGGCATAATATTAGTTTAAGATATATATATTAAGAAGAGAGGTATCTAGAGAGTGGCTAGTGTAAAGGGATAATATAGGTGGTTAATAGAGGCAGGTTATATAATGTTAGAGGTTATATAACTGCTTATCTAACTAGATTATAGTTATTTTAGCGCTAGACTGTAAATCCTAGTAGAGGCTAGAATCCAACCCACTAAGTAATATAGATAATTATTCCCACACTAGCAGTCTTTTCTTTTATACTAGTACTTACCTAATAGATCTATCTAAATATATAAATTAAATAATAAGTTAGATATTATTAATAATATCTATTTAAAGCAAAAAACAGCCAGTTTAGCTAGTTACCTAAATCCTTCTTAAATAGCCTAAAACTAGCTCTAAGTAGCATAAATAGTATAAATAGCGTAAAAAGCTTAAATTAGCTATTATTCTAATATTCTCTCTACTATATATATTATCTATCTCTCTATTTAGATTATAAAGGTATTATTATTAATAAGGTAGCATAAAGCCCTATTAGGCTTTGCCTTTATTATAGCATTAGCTAGGTTATCTTTGCTATTTACTTATTAGATCTTAGAGAGCTTATAATACTTATATAACTAATAGAGGGCTATAATATTAATTATAAGGTGTTTTTCCTTTATATTGCCTAGCTTTACTAAGCACTTATATAGTGAGTATAAGTCTATATATATTATAGTAGGTATAGAGTTAGTAATACTTAGCTTAGTAGTAACTTAGTATAGCGTTAAGGTAATTATAAAGGCTAGGTTAGCACTAGTAACTATAGTATAGATCTCTGAGGCTAATATACTATAAGTAACCTATTTATACTTTATAGAGCTATAATAGATAATCTTAGGTTACGTAATCGTTGATAACGTAATTGATAGCTCAAAAGGGAAATAATAAGTATAAATAAGTTAATATTAAAGTGTCTACCTTCTAAGTAAAAGGGAGTATTCTAGAGAGGGAGAGGCGAGTTATTTATACTTAAGGCTTAGTTTCTAGAGCC